>JANFQY010000086.1:0-116637 GCA_025592935.1 Aspergillus ostianus
GAATCCAACTCTCCCCCTCTTCCCAGGAAACGAAAAAGACGCCCACACACCAACACCCGTGGGTTTTTTTTGGCCTGTTTATCCCCCCCCCCCCCCCCCCAAATAATCACATTGAACACTGCACACAATGAGGTATGTGCAAATATCTCGATGACCTGGAATCCCTTTTCAAGGCGTTTTCCTTCATGTCTCTTTTTCGCCTTCATACTAATTCTTTTTGCGCAGTTCACCACTCCGTCCCAGCAATTCCGCCGCAAACCGCGGGCTTGGAAACCTGAATCGACGAAAGAGATCCAGAGAACCCGATGATGATGCTTCTTCAGTCGCTCCTCCCTCCAGTCGTAAGTTCATTGACCTTTGAAGGAAGACTGCTGGCTTTTGACTGACTTCTGTAGCTCCTCCTTCCTCCCCTCCTATGCTCCCCTTTGATGATGACGATGACCGAGACGAAGAAGCCGAGATGTTGGGAGACATTGACGACATTGAAGAGATGGCGGAAGACGAGGGAGGAATCGATCTATTCGATGACAACTTTGAAAGAGATTACCGGAGTACTGCCGACGACCGCTACCGAGGACAGTACATCGATGACGATGATGTCGAACATGAAGAGCTTGATCTGGGTGCCCGTCGCGAGCTGGAATCTCGCATGAACCGCAGAGATCGCGAATTCGAGCGCCGCCGCCGTATGCCTGCAGCGTTCCTGCAAGATGATGATGGTGATATTGATCTCGCTCGCCAACCTCGTCGACGGAGGCACCAGTACGACGAGGACCGAGACGACATTGAGATGGGCGACACTGCCATGGAGGAACTCTCCCTGGACGAGATGATGGATGTCAAGGCCACTAATGTCACCGACTGGGTCCTTCAGCCTCAAGTGCTTCGCTCTATCTATACACAGTTCAAGGCTTTCCTGACCGAATACACCGATGCCACTGGTGGTTCCGTGTACGGAAACAAGATCAAGACTCTTGGTGAGGTTAACTCTGCATCTCTCGAGGTGTCATACACCCACCTGAGCACTTCCAAGGCGGCACTTTCATATTTCCTGGCGAACGAACCTACTGAGGTGCTCAAGGTTTTCGACCAAGTCGCTCTTGACGTTACCTTGTTCCACTACCCGCAGTACCACGACATTCATAACGAGATCCACGTCCGTATCACAGATCTTCCGGTCACATACACCCTACGCCAGCTGCGCCAGCAGCATCTTAACTGCCTCATTCGGGTCACCGGAGTCGTCACACGCCGCACCGGCGTGTTTCCTCAGCTGAAATATGTCATGTTCACCTGTGGCAAGTGTAATATGACTCTGGGTCCATTCCAGCAGGAAGCCAGCCAGGAAGTGAAGATCTCCTACTGCCAGAACTGTCAATCTAAGGGCCCGTTCACCGTCAACTCGGAGAAGACCGTCTACCGTAACTACCAAAAGTTGACCTTGCAAGAGTCTCCTGGCTCTGTTCCTGCCGGTCGCCTGCCTCGCCAACGAGAAGTCGTGCTTCTGGCTGATCTGATCGACTCGGCCAAGCCTGGAGACGAAGTTGAGGTGACGGGTATCTACCGCAACAGCTACGACGCCCAGCTTAACAACAAGAACGGATTCCCTGTCTTTGCAACGATCATCGAGGCGAACCATGTTGTCAAGTCTCACGACCAGCTGGCTGGTTTCCACTTGACCGAAGAGGATGAGCGTGAGATCCGAGCTTTGTCAAGGGACCCCGAGATCGTCGACAAGATCGTGCGATCCATCGCCCCCAGTATCTATGGTCATTTGGACGTGAAGACTGCAGTCGCCATGTCCCTCTTTGGTGGTGTTAGCAAGCAGGCGCAAGGCAAGATGAACATTCGTGGTGATATCAACGTCCTTTTGCTCGGTGACCCTGGTACGGCCAAATCACAGGTCCTCAAGTACGTGGAGAAGACTGCCCACCGAGCCGTCTTTGCCACAGGTCAAGGTGCCAGTGCCGTCGGTCTCACAGCCAGCGTGCGTCGTGATCCTTTGACGAGCGAATGGACTCTTGAAGGTGGTGCTCTCGTGCTGGCGGACCGTGGTACCTGCCTCATTGATGAATTCGACAAGATGAACGACCAGGACCGTACATCTATCCACGAAGCTATGGAACAGCAGACGATCTCCATCTCCAAGGCTGGTATCGTTACCACCCTGCAAGCCCGCTGCGCGGTTGTCGCCGCCGCAAACCCGATCGGTGGCCGTTACAACAGTACGGCACCCTTCTCCGCTAACGTCGAGCTTACCGAGCCCATCTTGTCTCGTTTCGATATCCTCTGCGTTGTCCGCGACTTGGTCGAGCCGACCGAAGACGAACGCTTGGCCAACTTCGTCGTGGAATCCCACCACCGCGCAAACCCCGCTCGCCCTACCCGAGATGAGAAGGGAAACCTCATTAACGCCAAGGGACAGATGGTCGACGAAGAAGGCTACCGCATCAACAATCAAGGTGAACGCCTTCCTCCGACTCAAGAGGAAATCCAGGAGCGCGAAAGCGCCAAGAGAAAGGAGGCGGAGGAGAAAGAGGGCGAGATTCCTCAGGAACTTCTTCGGAAATACATCCTCTATGCTCGCGAGCACTGCCACCCCAAGCTCTACCAAATCGACCAGGATAAGATTGCTCGTCTGTTCGCAGACATGCGACGCGAGTCTTTGGCAACGGGTGCCTACCCTATCACCGTACGTTCTATACCCGTTCCTTGCTCATGCACCCAACTAATAAATCAATTAGGTCCGTCACCTGGAAGCCATCATGCGTATTGCCGAGTCGTTCTGCAAGATGCGTCTATCAGAGTACTGTTCTTCGCAGGACATCGACCGCGCCATCGCCGTCACGGTGGACTCGTTCATCGGCAGCCAGAAAGTCAGCTGCAAGAAGGCTCTATCCAGGGCTTTTGCCAAGTACGTTCCATTCCATTCCTTCTCCAATCTATCTACACCTGCTTTGACATGTATACTAATCAAACCTTCAAAAACAGATACACACTCTCCCGCCCTAAGCCCCAGTCGCACCGCAAAGCCGGCATTGCCGCCCCCGATCCATTCAACTTTCGGACCACCTCTAGAGTGCGGTAGAAACGGTCTGCCGATCTGTGTTTTTCTAAAGAGATGGTTATTCTTGTTTCTTTTCCTTTTCTTATCATGACATGATTTGTTTCGAAGTTATGCAAAGCAAAACATGAATGAATCGACCTCAGTTCTTGAACCTGGAAGTTGTTCATTCAAAGTTAATATCGTCGGGCTTTTTTCTTTCCCATGGGGTTTACGGGGTTCGGGGGGCGTCGCATGAGTTTATTCTTGTTTGATGTGATTTGATTTGATTTGTTCTGTCTGGATATACTCCGTCCGTATGGATATGATACTGATACCTAAGCCTTATCTATGGACATGATTGATTGATTGATCGGTGTGTGGTGTATCTTGCTTCGCTTTCGGTTCTTCTCCCTTGATTAAAGAAAGATCTTTGTTTATTGAATGCGACCGTGCAAAGATACACACATAAATACATTATCATATATCTATTAACCAATCTACCTAGCTAAACAAACTGCGCCTGCTTCGTGTCCCATATACCTCGTTAACTATCTGTTTCCGTCTCTGCTAGATGCTTCACTAGTGACAACCACAACCCGCAGATCGTCGTCAATTAGATACTGAGCAGAAACACGGAATCTTAATAATGGGAGTGGAGTGGAACAGTTCCTATATATACGTAATGTATGTATGCACGGCAATAGGGGATGTGCCTTCTATAAGTAGGCAGGCTGTATGTACTCAGATGTAGTCTCCATATTTAGGATGCAGAGAAATTTCAAGGCTATGAATTACCGAACATCAAGAAACAGAAAGTAACTGAGGAATGGATCAATTCATCGAGAACAGTTAGTGTCCACCTGTGGAGAAGTTCCAGGAGACTGATGAGCTAGATAGTTAACTAACAACTAGGTAGGCACGATCTGCTGCAGGTACAGGGGTACAGAAACAGGCAAGAGCTGCAACACTGCGGAGCAGCTATCTACCTTGAAGATGGGTACTGTTACGGTGCAATAGAACATCAAAAGTTTCCAAGTACGAAGGCACAGGATAATGGATACTCCATTCAATATCTCGATAGACTTGAACGACTAAGTAGAAACAGTAAAAGTCATGCATGCCCGACTAACTCTCATGTCCGATTCCCAGCCTCAAATGTAAAAGATAAAAAAAGACCATGAACGCCTGCCTTTTTGCATCCTGCACTGCCCGCATGTAGGAGAAGTCAAAAGAAATAAAAGAGTCAAGGGAATCAAAGGCAAGAGGAGGGGAGAGAAAACAGTGTTATCCAGTTGAGACCATAGTGCGGGGGTTTGTCTTTGACCGGCAATTATCTATCAATGCCAGTGAATGTAGTCAGCCATGCCAACCACCTAAGACGTAGACGATATGGTGCTCCGCGTGTCATCCTGGAGATCAGTAAGGCAGCCTTGCCAGGTTTTTGGTTCAGATAACGTGCCCTCCGAGGACAAGTAAAGGTTGCCTTGTTTTCTCTCGTGTACGTATTCTTCTCTCCAGGAGGTGATTGTAAAGAGCCAAGAGTTGCAAGTTACAACAAACGCGACAAGAAACCGAATCATTCAATCGTCGCTGACCCGTCTCTCCGGGCGAGGCTTTCTCAAGCTCTTCATGCGATTGAGAAACCCACCGCCGTTATTCTGTCGGTCATCGAAGCTGCCGTTATTCCGTTCATTGGTGTTCCACCGCTCGAGACCAGGGCTCTGCTTCGGGCTGCTGGATGAACGAGTGCGTCCGACTTCGCGCGATTCCTCAATCCGAACACCCTTCTTGTCCCATGCGTCATCATAGTCCTGGAAAAACGGGTTCTTCTCATTGGCTCGGATCGTTCCCGAGTTGCCGGCCGGGGCAGTATACGTATCTTCAGGAGTCACGACGCGGCCGCTCGGAGCTCGGTTCATTCCGCGAAGTCTCTGAGCCAGACTCTTCTTGCGCTGCAGTCCGCCACCGCCGCCCTGGTTCTCGTTTTCGCTAGCTCGGCGTTGCATCGCGGACCGACTGGCGGGAGCTCCGTCGAGGAAAGTACTGGTTCCCAGGCCCATGGATTGGGCTCCGTGGACCGGCTCGATGCGTGACTTGGGGTCGAAGCTGACGCCTTCGGTTCTGCGGTCTGCACCGCTGGTGGCGAAATCGTTGTACCCTTCTTCAGTCCGACCGTGGAAAAGGTTCAAATCGATGTTCTGGTTGAGGGGTCCGGCGCCTCCCAAGGCCATGTTGGTGGAGTCCTTCGGGAAAGCTTGCATGGGAGCGGTGCGCAGTCCCTTGCGGTTACGGTTAGGGTTGCAAGCATCGAACGGCCCGTCATGATGGAACACTGAAAGGAGAATTACATTAGTGATAGTTCCCATCTACCGATTTGGGGAGAAACTCACTTCCGGTGCCGTAGATGCTCGTCACATCCAGCTTGTCGATGATATCAAGCTGGTAGTTGTTTTTCTTGGAACGAGACTTGGGATCCTTCTTGGAGTCGCCTCTTTCACTCCTTTCCTTCTCCCGTCGTCGTCGCTCCCGCCGTCTCTTCTCATCATCGACCTCGATGAGTTTCGGTGTGCGATCCATTACGGAAGATTCCGAGTTACGACGCGGGCGTCTCTCACGGTCGCGCGGTCTTGAGCCGGAGGAGCCAGAAGGCTTCGAAGGACGGACCGGGTCTGCAAAGATGTCCAAAGGATCCTTTTGACGGCGGTCGGGGCGTTCTCTCGAAGCTGGGGGAGGGCGAACACTGGCACCGTTCACCTGGGGTTTGGTCGGAGGGGGCGGAGCAGGTCGGTAACCAGTCGGCTGAGGAGCAGAGCCCAAGGAGAGGTTTTCCTGTAGCAATGAATCGCCACGGTTAGAAAATTCCGACCCGATAAACGTCAACTTGTAACAGGCTTAACATACGAAGAGATCGCGGGTATTTCCTGTGATGTCCTGTCTTTCGTTCGGGAACGTCATGCTACCCACGGGCGCAGACTGAGGCGACGAGGGATCAACGTCGTCCAAGAAAGGATTGGTCGAGGTCGGTCGCTCCGGACGGCCTCCTGATGTGATGGAGCTGGATGGCGACAACGCACGGTTGCGAAACGGATTATTGGAACCCAAGTTGACTGGTAATTGCGGCGACGCTTGACGGACCGGGGACACTATTCGAAATGACAGGCCCAAGGTTAGAGAGATTTGAGAAAAGAAAAAACGACGGCTGGGGACGGCTGGCGAAGCACGGCCTCAAATAGACGGTGATAAGAGCATCGTGCTCAAACCAAGGGGGCAAGAGGCCCCGCCGGACGTGAAACGCGCACGAGATAAGGGAAGGTGACGCACCTGGCGGGCCCAGCGACACGCCGGGTGGGTAAGGATATGAAAGAACTGGCGGACGTTGCGAAGTATTCATCTTGGAAGTCCACGCAATGCGGCAGGGAAGAGGATGAGAAGGAGGGCGATGATTGGGAGTTAGAAGAAGAACATAAAACCGGGGCGGAGGCAGAATAGGAGCACGAAGATCCAAGAGCCAGCGCGAAACTCTTTAGCAGTGAGGGCCTAGGCTACCGCTGAAACAGCGATGGCGCGGAAACCGGTCAGGGGAGTGACGATTGGAGGGGTGGAATTGCAGGAGCTTGGAAATGGGGTATGCAGGATGGTTCGGGAGGTGCTGGTTGGCCGTTGGAACGGTTGATGCGACGATGTTTCGAGTTTATCTTTGATCCTGGAGGGTAAGAGAAAGCCAACGGGAGAATAAAAGAGGACAAAAGAAATGAGGGAGGGAGAGAGAGAAAAAGTGGAAGGGAGAAAGAAAGGAAGAATGGATTGATTGACAGGAAAGAGAGGGAAAGAGCGGAAGAGAAAGCGGCCCCTTGGAGGCGAGAGAGAGAAAGGATCGTCGGGGGGAAAAAGTAAAAGGGGGGGGAAAAGGAAAAGGAAAGAAGTGGGCGAGCCGGGTTCTTCTGATTGAACCGTTTGATTAAGAGGGAGTGGAGATGGCAAATATGGATGCTGGAGGACAATTAAACCACCGACTGGCCCGGGAGAATTGCAGAGAAGAGGAGAAGAAAGAGAGGAAAGGATGAAAGAAAGAAGATGCAGGGAATTGATAATCAGGAGACGGAAGATAACCAAGTTGACTACGGAGTAAAAGGCGCAGGATCGGACATCCACCCACGAGAGAGAGAGAGAGAGAGAGAAAGAAGAAAGCAAAGAAAGGGGCAGGTGTTAATAATCCCCCAAATAATTAAAAATAACCAGACTAAGCAGCAGAAGAGTTAAGTTACATTAACCCAACGCGTTGCTTACGGAGACCAACCGTCGTGCATCCAGACGGAACATTTCGTCCTCGGGGCTTTTCCCTCGCGATCGACGTGCATCCACGCAAGATTGGGAGTGTATCGATCCTGATCTGGATAGGATGGGAATTGATCAATTGACTCGAGTCGAAAGAGAACCTAGGTAATCCTAGGTATGCCGGTAGGGCACATGCAAGCAGGAACCATGACAGCCCGGCCAACTCCACCTCGACCGGCCCCTGCGACGCTTTACCCCGGAATGGCCAACTCAAGATTGTGCAGAATCTACTACAATCTACCGGATTCTCCGTACGAGGAACATCGTGGGCAATGAACACACACAAACCCTCCAGCTATTAATTAGTCTGTACGTCATCTCACATCTGCCATGACTCCGGAGGAATCCCCAAGGTACTCTCTACTGCCACCCCGTGCCCTCCAGCCCGTGCTATTTAAGGAGACAGACACGCCCTACCGAACTTGCCCTGCCTCCCCGGGAAATGCCCAGAGCACGAAGCTCCCAGGAAAAAGCAACGACGTCAGCTGCACATTCCACCTGTCGTGTACGTTGGATTTACCACCGTCAGGAATGCCGACCGGGACATCTTCTTTGTCACCTCTAGGAGTACGGTGGTGGTGCATGTGCCGACTATCCCGACCGCCCTGATCGACAACTCACTCCCCTTTATCTCTGCTTCCCTTTCCTCAATGTCAATCCCAACCCAACCCCGTCGATCCCCCCTCCAATGATCCCTCAGTTTGGAGTGGTCCCTGACCTTACGGAGTACAGTAGTGTAGTACTACTTGGTTCGGTCCCCTTCTTGGCAATTGGAGACCCAAATGGACCCAAATGGACCCAAATCCGATGCAAACCAACCCCTCGGTCCTTGCTTACGTACCTCGATGGATCCCACTGGGGAATGTCGCACGCTGCGTGGCAGATACCTGCTTTGAGCAAGCGATTGATGTCCTTGCTTGTCGGCGTTGGTGATTTGGATCGCTTATCAGGGCTGCCTTGCCGGTGACATCATGTCTAGCATTCCTGAGATCAGGGAATAGACGCCATAGCAAAGTGAGGAGGGGAGAAAGACTGGAAAGGAAACAGGTTCGATTGATTGATTTCGTCGTCATCCAGTTCAACTATTAATAATACACAGCAGGTTATTCTTTTCGCTTCACGCCCCCAACCACCCTGATAATGCAAGATTTTGAAGAGAAATAAAAAATAAAAAAAAATAAAAATAAAAAATTTGGAATGGAACTGGAGAGATGCAGGTTATTAGTTTCCATGTCCCTTCTTACCATGTCCGCGCTTGGTTTCGGCCAGACCCAAGCACTCGGCCATGTTGAAGAAAATGTCAATCGAGTTGTACACGCCTCCAAACAATTCTTGGCATGGGCCCTGGGCGAACACGGGCACGTCGGTCAGCGAGTGCACCCCTTGGTTCGCGTCCACGGGCAACGTGCCGTTGACCAGGTATCCGGTCACCGCATCCTTATAGTTGGCAAAGTTGCCCTTGCTTCCGGGCTGCTCAACGGCGGGGAGTCGGGGCCCGTCCTTGTGCACCTCGTAGTTCTCCCGGTGATCGGGGAACGCGACCACTCCCGAATGCAAGGTGTATCGCGGATCCCACCGTGCCGGGAAATGCACTCCCTCCGAGTACCGCAGCGCGTTGGGTCCGCCCACCGTGTACTGCGACAGACCCGAGTTCTCGTAGTAGCCGATGGCTCTGCGCTTGGCCCGGTCGTCCTCCTGCGCGTTCATGTACTTGGTGTCGACGGCGCCCGTGACGTCGAATCCGTGTCCGTGGTCGGCGGTCACGACGATCAAAGTGTCCTCGAGCTCGCCCAGAGCCTCGAGCTTCTGAATGGTGGCCTTGACGGTGTCATCCAGCTCCAGCAGTTCTCCCAGCGACCGGTCGTAGTCGAGAGTGTGCATCTGCTTGTCGATACTGGCAGCCTCGGACATGAGGAACCAGCCGTCATCCGAGTGCCGGGCATTCAGCACGTCGATCGCCTTGAGGGTCATGTCCTTGAGGCCGGGGAGATCCTCCGCGTCGCGGCTGGACCCGTCGGGGTAGTTGCTCTGGTTCTGGAGGTTGGACTGGTACACGTTGCGGTCCAGCCAGGTGGGCAGGTTGTCGGTCGCGAAAACGCCCAGAGCCCGGGTGTCGTTGGGGGCTTTGTGCAGAGCCGTGTTGTTCCAGCTGACGCTGTATCCCTTCTCGGCAAACAAGTCGTAGTAGTCGCGAGCGGCCTCCTTGCTCTTCAGGAAAGCCTCAGCACCGGCGCCGAAGAGAACGTCAGGGCCGTTCCACTCCTCCCAGTCGAAATCGGTCAGTCCCTCGTAGAAGGAGCTGATGACGTGCTCGTACTCTCCCCGGTCGCTGGTGTGAGCGGACAGAGCGGCCGGCGTGGCATCGGCAAGGAAGGCAGTTGAGACGATACCAACGCCAGCATTGGGGTGTCGGCGACGGAAGATCTCGGTGATGACCTCGAACTTGGGATCATCAAAGGGGTCTTCGGAAGAGTCGACATAGACGTTCAGGGCGTTGACAGTGGTCTTGTGACCAGAGTACAAGGCCGTTGCCGAGTTGGCGGAGTCGGTGATGAACGAGTCCATCGAGTGAGTCATTTGGTGGCCCAGCACGGGGAACTTATCCAGCGCCATCTTGGTCATATACTTGCCGTTGATGCTCTTGTGAGCGATCAGGCGAGCGGCGGTGATCATGTTGGTGGTCATGCCGTCTCCCACGAAGAGAACGACGTTCTTGGCACGACGCTTCTTGGAGACGTCACGAACATGCCAGTTCGCGACGGTCTTCTCCTTGCCATAGTAGGTCAGGGTAGCCTCGTACTCGCCGGGCTCATACAGCGCAACTCTTCTGTAGGCCTTGGAGGTCACGTTGACGAGAGAAGCCTTGCCGGCATCCTCAGCGAAGAGGTCTATGCGGGTTAGCGCCAACTGAATTGCATTGGACCTGACATGGTTTGCTGTAACTTACCCTCGTACCAGGTAAAGTTCCACCTCTCAAGCTTCGCCTCGTCGATGTCGAAATATTCATCCACTGGAATGGCCTTGTGGCCCTTCTTCGCAATGGTGAACTTGAAGTTGGGGTCGGGCTCACCCTTGCGGGCTTCGGAGCCATTGACAGGCGAGTGAACCTCCAGACGAATGTCAAAGTGCTGTCCGGGAAGGAAGTCGGCCCTATAAGAGAGATTGGCTTGTTAGCACTGTCCCAATGTCCCACATGTACCCGGCTAACAAGCAGTGGACAAAACTCACTGATCGGGAGGGAAGACACATCCCAGCGAAGGACAACCACCCAGACGCTGATAGGTCTGCGCAACAGCGTAAGACGCGAACAGCGCCAAACCAGAGATCTTAAAAGACCTCATCTTGAACGAGCTCTGAGGTGTTCCAAAAGACCGTCACGGACTCCTAGGAAGGTATGAAACCGGGACCTGCAGCTGTGGGAAGATCAGTGCCAAACACGGTGCGAACGGCGCCTATTTATGGTCTTCTAGCACGCGGTGCCAGCCAAGACGAGAAAATAAGATGATTGCACAGACGAGTTCCCCTCTCACTTGCGTCTCCCCCCAAAATGCTATCCTGGACACCGCGCAATGCAATTCTCCCCATGTCCCGCACTTCTTGGCGCATGCCACCACCGCAACCACAGCCTGGTGAATTGGCTGCCGCACGGGCAAATCGGAGACTCGGTTTGGATACACGTGCGGAGGCTAGCCGTTCGCTGAGAAGCTTGGATCCCTGTCCCTGGTGCTTCGCCAAGCCTGGGCGTCTTGGCGTTGTCCGCCACGCCAAGGGCACGTGGTGGCCCTCGTGCGCGACAATGGGCACGTCTGATGATTGTGAGCGTAGATAGGTCGGACTCCGGAGATTTGCTGTCTGTATGTGGCATGGCGTGGTCTGGAGGATTCCTTGATCGCGTCAGGAACCCTTATCGGGGTTGCATCATGTCGGGAGCGATTCCGGAACATGGTTCGGCTGGAGGTTCTTGTTGCCTCGTCCTGTTCCTACTGACCTTGCACTAGCATCTAGCGATCGAACCACCAGGAGGTGTGTAGTCTGTTGGTCTGACATCTCGCTAAAACCAGGCAGAACTGTAGACGGCCTCTGAACGTGGTCACGTATTCCAGAAAGTACAACGACAGATTCCTTCCACCAAACCATGACAAATTCTACCAGAGTCAAAATACAAATGAATGAAACCCTACTATCCAAGATATACACGCCGTAAGCCAGATCGAACACCATGCGCGCAATTCTCAAATTACTCCGACGTCATTCCCCAAAACGTTTCGTCTTGAGACCCAAATAAACCTAGCTAAAGTATTCATTCCCAGCCCTACGAAGACCAAAAGTCAAAATTGTCACCAAGAAAACGCCACGAGGTAGTCCAGGTCTAACCAATGAACTGCTGCTACACATGCATGCACGCAGATATAGCCTGGCATATTAGAGGACGTTATTACCTAGTGGAGAAAGAAGGGCTCGACAGCGCTAATCAATAGGCTGGAGTCTTCTATCGGACTGTTAATCCCTACTGCTTTTTTTCATGAAAGTCCCTTATGGTCATAGGTAGGGTTCTTAGTTTTGTAGGGCGGAATGGAAAGATGGACCTAGTCCTAGTCTGTAGTTTAGAAAAACAGGATTATAGTTCACTTTCGAAGTTTAGAAAGTGGTAGAGTCTCAACAGGTCCAGCATGTTTGATCCAGGTACAAGAATTTTAGACTCCCCGAGGTGCCTGAAAATACATGGAGCAAGCCTGGAAGTAGGAGTCTTATACCGAAGCTTGGATTCTAGTTGGATTTGCACCTCCAGGTCATTATTCCGTGTTAGAATTCCAGTATCTGGTCGTGCAAATCTTTCGAAAGGGAATCCTCGTGTCACTGCGATAGACCGCACGATGAGTTAATAGAGTGGGCACCGGAGCATGGGTAGTTGTATGTTGTGAGCCTGCTCGGTTCGGTGCACTGTTGATTAACTAGAAGATAGTACCAACTTCCTTCTCTGCCATACGAAAAAGAGACGTGTTTGCCTGAGCTCTCCTGTGTGAGAGTCTAAGATGTCTGACTTTCCGTGAGCCGTCCAGAATAGACATACTTATACCCTAAGTATTTACCAAGTATCCCAGCGATTGCACCATATTTAATATCAGTCAACATAAGTGGGATGTAATCAGAAATAATCACTAATCAATAAACTTCCGGGAGGCTGCCAAGTTCGGGAGGGAATAGTGATCAAGCCCAACCTATCAGATGTCCCAATCCCGATGTATTAGTGATCATTGCTCTCATTGCCGAGGCCATCAGGCAGGTAGGCAGTACTAATACTCAGGTATAGGGCATAGAATCTACGATTGCATAATTGTCGAGTGGGCCTCCTAAGGCTGAGAAGTTTTCGTTGTCTTGCCTTGCAGATTTGAAAAGTGTATTTAAACTTATTCAAGGCCGTGTGTAGCCGATATGTAAGACCAAATCTAGTGTCATCAGTCTTTCTGAAAAGGTGTGCGCATAGCTACTTTCAAACTATGGGGGATGCTAAAGAAAGCTCGGATTATCTAACGGCAGAAGCTGAAGGTAAGATCTTCTTTTTCGGTCTTCATCTACACGTTAAAAAGGAGCTGACAAGAAACTAGCCGATGAAGCTACATTTCAGCAACCTTCATCGTCTTACACCCCAACCAATGGCGATCTTTCCAAACCCTACTCGAAAATTGTTCGCTTGGATGAAGACGCCGATCCTCTTGATCCGCAGAATTGGCCAGTGAAGAAGAAGTAAATAAGCCTCGACCTAGTCGCAGATAGGATCACTGACATCCCAGCTAACCATGCCGCTTGAACCTAATGTAGGATCTACACTGCTGTCCTCCTCGGTCTGGCAACTATGATAGCTGCTCTCACTAGTAGCATCTTCTCCATGACTATCCCGCCCCTCATGGTAATATATGGCATCTCCCGCGAAGTAGGGACACTCGGGGTCTCGTTATATGTCTTGGGTTTCGCGACAGGGCCTATTATCTGGGCCCCCTTCTCTGAGATCAAGGGCCGTCGGGTACCTTTCCTACTGGCTATGTTTGGATTCACTGTGTTTGCCTTCGCCACAGCCGTGTCAAAGGACTTGCAATCAATCTTTATCTGTCGCTTCTTCACCGGCTTCTTTGGTGCTGGCCCCTTGACGCTTTCCGGCGCCGTCTATGGCGATATCCTCGCGCCCCAGATCCGTGGAGCCGGGATGGTTGGCTTCTGTCTGATGGTCTTTGTAGGCCCGCTTCTCGCCCCTACCATCGGCGGCTTCATCATAATGAACGATAGTCTGGGGTGGCGATGGACGCAATACATTCCCGGGATCCTCGGCGGCGCGTCGTTCGTTTCGCTTCTACTTTTCCACGACGAGTCATACGTCCCCGTCCTCCTCTCTCAAAAAGCAGCGCGTCTCCGCCACGAAACAAAAGACTGGTCTATCCACGCCGAACACGACGAACTCGACATCAGCCTCAATAGCATCTTCCACAACTACCTCGCCCTCCCTTTGAAAATGCTCGCCCTCGACCCCATCATCCTCTGCATGTGCACCTTTGGCGCCTTCGTCTACGGTCTCCTCTACCTCTTCCTTACAGCCTACCCTATCATCTTCCAGCAAATCCACGGCATGACACCCGGCGTTGGCGGCCTCCCTTTCATCGGCGTCGTCGTGGGCCAGCTCCTTGCGGGCGTCGTTATGTTCCTGGGCTCACCTAGAATGGCCCGCCAGATCAAAGCGAATAGCGGACAGATGGTGCCGGAGTGGTTGTTGCCGATGGCTATACCAGGTTCTGTGGCTTTCTCGGCGGGATTGTTCTGGCTCGGTTGGACTGGGTATCGGAGTGATTTTCACTGGATCGTGCCGACTGCTTCGGGGCTTTTGACAGGGTTCGGGCTCTTGGGGATGTTTTTGCCGTCAATTGCTTATGTGTCAGAGGCGAGGAGGAAGAGGTTAGTTGATTCATACCCAGAACTATCGCATGCCATATGAAATATAGATGACTGACGGGTTGAATCTTGATAGGGCTGCATCGGCCATTGCAGCACACACGTTCCTTCGGTCTCTGGCGGGTGCTATATTTCCTCTTTTTGCGACTTATATGGTATGTTGAGGCTTAGTCTTGGATATGGGACTTATATGCTGATTTTGAGGTGATTTAGTTTGATGGTCTTGGTGTCGAATGGGCTTGTACTCTTCTCGGATGTGTTGCTGCGCTGCTCATCCCTATGCCGATCATATTTTATATCTACGGTGCGAAGATCAGAGCACGGAGTAAGCTTTCGCTTTGATACTCATCTACGGGAAATTTGATATTATTGAGAGTTTATGATGTCATTGGGGAGACTGTGGAGTGATGACCCTTCATTCAAGCATTGGAATCGAGTGGTAGTGGAAGATAATTATAGATATATAGAATGTTAATCGATTTAAATTCTAGGTTATTAATATACTCCTTTTAGGCTTCTGGATTGGGGAACTTTGATGCCGAGCGTTATACGGCGTAGTGTAAGACAGGTGGAGAGGAGGTGGGTCGTCATTGTACCTACTAGGTATGGCATCGCGGTTCCTTGGCAACCTCCAACTCTTTAGCTCCGTCGCTTGAGCTTTGTTCCCTAACAACCTAAAGAACGTTTGTCGGTTGCAGACTCACTTTCTGCTCTACCACCACCTCACAGCATCCCTACTTTGAACCCAAACCTCGTATATCGTGAAGATGGATCAACAGCCACCTTCCGAGCAGCCCCAACAACCTCCTGCGACCCTAACGAATCCTCGCTTCACCCTAGAACTCGAATTCGTCTCCTCCCTCGCGAATCCGTACTACTTGTCGCATCTTGCAGTCAACTATCCTAACCTGCTGGGTATATCTAGAACCAGCGAGGAAAACGATCTCAACAACGATACCGTCGATCCTGAAGCGCAGGCATTCGCAGCCTACCTTGCCTACCTCTACTCCTACTGGAAAACTCCCGAATATGCCCAGTTTCTGACTCATCCGGGTGCAACCTTGCGTGCGCTACGACTTCTTCAGGAAGATACCTTCCGTCGAGATATTATCCGACCGGACGTGATTGAGGGTTTGGCGGGTGTTGGCCTCGGCATCAATCAGGATGGCGCGACCGCGGAGGCTGGGGAACAACAGGAGGGGGAGCAAGCCCAAGAAACTCAGGAAAACCAAGGACAGGCAGGAGAAAAGACAGTGAAAACATGATGGAGGTGGCATATCTTTCAAAGCAGCCCATCTGACGGTGGTTGTCCTGTCCTTGAGCCTTTTGTCCTCGGGCCTTTCTGTCCACGGAGTTCGCTATGGCTGGGCGCCTGCCAGAAAAGGAAATCGTTGCGGGCAGAATTTTGGGATCTACATTTGGGGGCAGTAGGGCTCTTCGGCTCAATTTTGTATCCTTGCTCGGGGAGAAAGGGACGTTGAAGGCGTCGATTCCGTTGGCTCGCCGTGATCTTCGGCGTCATGTGTCACCGAGGCTTCCTTTCTTTTGCGATCATCCACGGCATCGGCTATGGGTGCTTGGGAACCACAAAGATCATGGCGGCTTAACCCCAAAACCAGGCGATTCTTGGAGAGACGCACCCGTACGCCCTTCTAGCTCGAGCCATCACGAGCCCTGATCCCAACGCCTATTCGGAATGCGGGGAATGATCTATATCGATGGTTGAATTGGGGAGTACAGCACATGAGAGACCAAGAGCATGGATACACACACACCCCTACTAGAGACAAAGCTGGGGATATGTCTGGCGATCGGTGTTCATGCAAGTGCTCTGGTTATTGGGTAGCGCATTGGACAGAGAGTCTACTCACTTTTCAACGATGACGTCCTCGGTGGTTGGGATTGATGTGGCTTTTTTCTGTTCTTCCTTCCCCTGTACTCCTGTAGGATCTAGTTGATGCAAGGAAATGAACAAAATAAGAATTGAGACATCTAGTGGTAGTAATAACCGTAGCAGCTATTCCAATAACGTCGCTCCACCGACCGAGATTTCGTGTCTTGTTGATCGCCAAGTCTGACGGGGGGCGGACAGGCTGATTTTCCCGACGGGAGACTTCGCTGGAACGACGTCCAGAGCACCGAAGTCCAGGACTTCCCTCCTCCCTTATCCAGCCTCCGTCACTCCTCGTGCAGTCCACCCACTTTGCACAACTGGCAAACCGTGATTCCGATGGGTTGACCCCGCTCCCCGTGGTAATCCTAACTGACCGACTGACGCGGAGATTCTTGATTTTCGTTCTCTCCTTGTCTCTTCAGTCTTCACCCTCCACTGTGGCCGAATACGACTCGGTGTCAACAGATCGCATTCCATGCCACGGACTTAAGTTTATGATCTGGATCTTCTAAATTCTCTCACACAGTCGCTCGCCCCTGCCTTGTTCCGGTAGTTGCGATCCAACCATCTTTCCCACGTTACGAAGACTTGGAGCCTTCTCCGGCTACTTGGCCAATGGAAGGTGTACGCCAAAAATGCCGGCCGAAACACCAGGTCCTGATCCTTAAGTGCTACCCTCAGTATCAGAAAGGTGTGCAGCATGTCAAACCGAATTCGAGCGAACTCTCGTACCTGCTCTACTATGCCAGCACTCGCCGAAGCAAGTTGACCAAGGTCGGCGCCTTTCTCGAGAAACGGGCCGCCCGGGATGTGTGGCGCCGTAAGATTGGGTAAGTGGAAGAGAAGTCGATGGGAAATACCATTAAGTTCAAGTTGGGGTCGATCGGGCCTGTGCCAGATGAGGTAGCTGACACGATACGGGTTTACAGAAACGTGCAGGTTACGCTTCAAATCCTCAGTGCGCTCATCGAGAAAGTACCCCGCGATTTGCCCATCTACGCACGATCGGTCATGACGGTAATCGAAACGGTCCTACGTTCCAATGACATAACGATGGTTGAGGATTCCATCGAGACTTTTGAGATGTTTTGCTCCCACCAGGACATGGCCGCTCTATCCGCGGAACAGGACTTTGCCAGCCAATACCGAGAGGTTGTGCGCACGTACGCGAGTTTCGCAGACATCGAGACGACGTCCCAGGCGCGAGATGTCTCGAGCCCTCAATTAGCGATTCGATGGAGAAATGCCGGACTACGAGCAATCAAAGGCGTGATCAGCTCGGAAGCGGGACTAGCTGCAGATGGCGGAGACTCGTTGAAGATTATACTGCCGGTCATTCTGCAGAATCTCTACAATGGGGAGGATGATCTGCTTCTGAAGTTGGAGAACAAGCTTCTTGAGTCGGAGAAGGCAGAAGCTGATCTTACGATGCGCCCACGCCGAGTTAGCACCGCAACTGTCGAAAACGTCGATGCTGTGGATGGGGATCCGACACTAGCGGCTCGGACCACGGCGGATATGGACAGACAAGCGGAGATGGACGTGCG
Source organism: Aspergillus ostianus (assembly GCA_025592935.1). Taxonomy (NCBI): domain Eukaryota; kingdom Fungi; phylum Ascomycota; class Eurotiomycetes; order Eurotiales; family Aspergillaceae; genus Aspergillus; species Aspergillus ostianus. The sequence goes on from JANFQY010000086.1 coordinate 17,762, forward strand.
GTTGCTTGCCCTTAGTTGCCTGGAACGCATAATCGTCACTGGAAGCGGCCGCGGTCAAATCCGAGTTACCACCCAGGTTGTGTTGGATTTCATTCTGCGCAAAGGGAAGACGGATAACCGTGGAATGTCGCTGAATACTAGGGATACCTGGGAAACATCTCTGATCGAGCTTGTCGCCAAATGGTGCCCAGTTCAGGTCCGCTTCATCATATTGGCCGCTGCCATGGAACTTCTGCTGGGCCTTAAGCCGACTGAAGGCTCTCTAGATGGCCCTTTCACTATCATGTACATGGTTGACCGATTGTTGAAATCGCCAGTCAACATGATTGGACTTAGCGTCATTGACGTTTTGCTCGGTCTCATGCAATACATGTCCTTCTTGCTCTCACCATCACGGGCCGAGAAGATGACTGATGAGAACTCTGATGAGAAACTGAACGGCCATTCTGAGAACATGGGTGAACCGTCGGACAAGAAACAAGAACTTCTCAATTTGCTCCAGAATTGCATTGGCGACCTTACGACGCACATATACTATGGTGACCAGGTTGTCGATATGATAAGAGCTATTCTCACTCGTCTTCGGCCTGCCAGCTCCAACGAGCAAACCGCAAACTCGTCATTCCCAACCCAGCTCGATGGCTTTGGGCCAGGTGCTGGCTCTCTTGGATCCCCTGGAGAAGGCAAGCATATCATGTTCTTCTCGCCTAGCGCAAAGGTCACCGCTCTCAAGGCCATCAAAAATGTTCTTCTGGTCGCAAATTCCAAGAAGCCCGCGGAAGCAGCTGGTGTGGAATCGAGACACCGTGTCGGCAGCTACGTATGGGAAGGAACACAGTGGCTGCTGTGCGAGCCAAACAGGACTGTTCGCTATGCCTACGTCGATGCGTTCCTGGCTTGGTTGCGGATGGAAACCAACCAGGACGATCTGAAAGTTAAGGAGAAGCCTGCGAAACACAGTCAATCTCCGAAGCGCGAGTTGACTGACATTGCCGAAAAGCCTGGAAAACGAACTGTCAGCTCAAACACGGGTCAACGAGAGAGAGCTTTAATAATGGCCCAATCAAACTTTCTCCGTTTGCTTCACTTGACGATCTACGACATTGCCCTTCAATGTCCACAGGAGAAATCTGAAATCATGCTTCTCCACCTTCTGCTGGTTAGCCTCGTTGATAAACTTGGCGTGAATGCTGCGAGATATGGGCTTCCAATGGTCCTGAAACTCCAGGATGACCTGACTACAGTGGATAGTCTAAGCTCCGGCATTGCCCAGGTCAATATCGCTAGCTTGGTGTATGGGTATCTGTGGGCGTTGACTGAGAAGTTCGATCTGGAGAATTGTCGCGTTGGAGGCGAAATCATGAATGAAATTGTCAAGAGACAGAGACATGGTGTTTGGGTGGAGCAGTTCCGTCTTCCGCCAGCCAGTCTCAATGACATACTCCAAGACCGGACATCTCAACGGGCGAATATCGGCATGGAGCAGATAAAGGAACTGACACCTTTCGGTTACGGTATTGAGGAACTCGTCAACCGCCTCGAGGAAGCCTATAATGAGTTCATCTTATCGGCAACTCATAGTCCGCCCAGCTCCCCTGGACGGAATTTCACTACCCCTATACTGGCGCAGGTTTCGTCTGCTGGGCCTGCCCAAAAGGCCACCCTTCTTCCATCAACCGTCAAGGAGCAGATGTTGTCAGCATGGTCAAGGGAAACCTGTCTGGCAGCTGCTGAGAAAGAGAAAGCTGAAGCACTGTCCATCAGCGGCTCGAAGTCGGGGACCATGGCGATGCGCAGTCAAATCTACCATAATGGCCATGGCGACAGCTCTCCTTCTACGGCTTCGCCGGCATCCGCTCATCACGGTATCTCGGGCGCAGCAGCAGGTCTGCCGAACGTCCGACGGACCAGTGCACCCAATTCTTCAGGCTCCCAACTTAACGGCTCTAATCGCGAGTCTCCAGTTCACGTGAACGAACTCAGGAGGGTTCTTTCGGTCAACAACGAAGGCCAACGCAGACTTAGTCCGTTACGCGGCCGCTTGGATACCGCTAACAGCAGTGTTATCTCTTCAAGCAGTGAGAGCATGGTCAGTGGATTTTCCTTGTCTGAAATTGACGGCGAGGGATCCTCGGTGAGACCTCAGTCCATCAAGAACGGGCATTTTGGTCTAGAAGGCGATGGCATTGAAACACCCAAGGCCTCGGCTTTGACGTACGGCTCGGAAAATGGCCGGTCCCAGTATTCCTTCCACTCTTGCGAGACAGGCCCTGATGTCATTCCACCTGTGCCGCCGATTCCACCCTCTCTTTCAATCCCCGGGATCCCCGGTGGCTTCCCCAATGAGTCCCAACGCTCTTTGGCATCCGCCGAGCGGCCATCAACGGCCCCTGGGCGGCCCCGCAGGAAGTCCAGCGCCAGCGCGAAAGCGGGAGCCCATGCTACATCTGGCAGATCCCTCAGCAGACACAAGAGTCGATCTAGCACAGGACTTGCGGCTGCTGCTGATGGCGTCGAAAATCCCAGAACCAATGGCCAGGATTATGCCGATACCACCAGAAACGATGTGCAAAAGCTGCTTGGCGGTTTCTTGTCCCCCATGGATGCTGAGAGCAGAAAGCCCGTGGGCCGATCACGAACTGGTCGACGCAGTGCTACCGGAGGAATCGGGCGGCCTCCCTACTGATTAACTTTGACCTCGTTTTCTTTTCACTTCTTTTTCTCTTCCTCGGTAGTGCCCGATGACCTCCTTTATTATCATTTATTGATGCTTATGCACATATCCATTTATTCTGCCTTTTGCTTTGATTTCAGTCTTTCGGCTTTTCATTCCCTATACTATATTACCCCGATTTCCTATGTTTAGAGCTTATCTCCATCCTTTGCAACTTAACCGGTCTTTTTCTTTGTTTGAATTGTTGATAGAGCTGTACTGCGTACACATTTATCTTTCTCAAGCTGTGCTTCTTCCATTGTTTCCTCAGCGCCTCACCCGAGTGTCGTTATCATTCTGCATGTTTCGAAATTCTACCATTGTTCAAATATCTATTCTTGTTCCTCAATGGCGATGACTACATGTATCTAGTAGTAGCAGTAATCCACAAGTTAGCAATATATACCATTGTGTGCGGAGTGTTCTTGCTTCCTGTTTACTCTAGTTATACCTACATTAAGATCATAGAAAATATAGACTACTGACACCCTCATCCATAGTGCCCAATCTGCCGAACGAATCCCCAATTTAGAGGTCCTCTCTCTCGACCGTAAGGACATCGCCAACCTCCACCGGCGCAAAGTACTCCGTAAACAACTTCGTCAGCACCTCCTCCGATAACTGCATATGTCCCCCTGGAACAGTCTTGAACTCCAACGCCCCCTTCTCATCCAACTCCCTCAACCCCAACCAATCCTGCTTGTAGATCTCGCGTTCCCGCAACGGCGTTACCTCCCCAGACGTAGCATTCACCTCCGCAAACCACGCACTCTCCTTCGGATGCACCATCTGATCCTCCTCGAACAGGTACATCGCAAACCGATTTAATCGCGCCAGATTCTCCTTATACGTCACATTCTTCGCCACCCGCTCATTGTTCACGTCCGCCAGGAAATTGCTATTTTCGAGATACGCCTCCAGCTCTTCGGGGTCGCGGAAGTATTGCGCCGGCACGAGCCGCTCCTGCACGAACTTCGACCACCGACCCCACCGGAGCAGCGCCTCGCCGCCGCGGCAGAAATAGTCGCTTGCCCCGCAGGCCTGGAACTCGGCGATGCCGTTGTGTTGGCTGCCCAGCGTGACGAGGTTGTGGACGGGCGGGTCGTTGCAGCGTTCGACGTAGGCGCGCAGGAACTGGCCGCCTTGCGAGAACCCGAGCGCGTTGATCCCCGGTGCCGTGCGGAGGATATTGTCGGCTTGCAGCTGTGCGCAGACCGTGTCGACTTGCAGGTTCACGTCCCCGATGAAGCTGGCTTGGCGGTCGCCGGCGCCGCTGTCGGCGAGGTGGATTAGGTGCACGTAGGTTCCGGGGTTGGTGGTGTCGGCGAGCGCCGCTACTTCTTTCATGCCGTCGCGCTGGAAGTCATCGCCGAGGCCGTGCCAGATGACGAGCGGGAGGGGGGCAAGCTCGCGGGTGGTTGGGAGAGAGGAGGTGAGGATGGGGAGGATGGTGAGGGTTGGTAAGAAGTGGCGCATTGGGATGAGTTGGTTGGGTGTATGGAGTTTGGAATGACGAGTCTAATTGCTGAGAGATGAGTTGATGGTATGTTAACAGTGATGATGGTGGTGGTGGTGGTGAGGAGAGATGGTGATGGTTGTTGTTGTGATGTAGAGAGCTGGGGTGAGATCACGTTGTCTGGGCATGTGATCGTCGGGCGGCTGTTGTACCTGACGGGGGGTTGTGCTACGGCTCGGCGATAAGATAGGAAGGTACGTGTGGTCCTCCGGGGTAACTCAGGGGAAACGGTCGCACAAGCTTAAATTTACCGATGTCAGGAAACTGTTCCTTGTGACAAAGACTATGATATAGTGACAGCAGAAAGATCCCTCGTTGAACACGTTCAACTTGTGAAAGAAGCCCGGGTCGGTTTTATACTACCAATACGGGTTCCCACATTATCCAGATTCCGTAGCGGCTCGCAGAATATACTAGTCCTTTGATTTCAGAGTCTAATACTATGTGAGTACAATCTACCTCTATTGGCAGCTTTAAAAATGGATATTTCTTGGGCCCAGCACAAATAAGTTTTGTCAAATTGTAGTAAATTCGGTGTCTGGAAAGTATAATGCTATAGCCACCGATGAGCCTTATTCGACATTTTGTATACTATCGCGTGGAGAGATTGGTGTTTGAGTTGTATGACACTCAAGATTCGAACAAAAGAGAGGTCGGATTGATAACTGTAAGAGAGCTAAGTAAAAGTAGAATCGAAATTCCCATTTCAATGAGAGCGTATTGGGTGATGTTATCCGGTTGGTATAGAACCGCTCAATATCAGGCTGGTTGTCCCGATAGCCTACGGTCGGTACCAATAATTCTGCCTGCTTGTCGCCTTGCCCGAAGATATTTTGGTCATATTGGAGGAAACCTTCGAGTAGGGCAGCCAGTGAATGAAGCATGTTCCTTGGCCTTTGGAACAAGAAGGCATTACCATACCTGTAGTGTGGTCTTTGTGTTTGGTTGGTTTTGAGCGTCCGAATCTTGCGATAAGTCGATGTGACGAGGAGATTTGAACTGACTAGACCATATGTCCGCTGCATTTAGTTTTCTGGCTGAGCTGTTTGGAACTGATGTATCAGGATCCGTATTCCATATCGATCACATTGCGTTATTGCCAAGCACAACTGGTTGTCCAAATATCTTCGTCGGTGATGTGGGTGCATCCAACACATCAGGAGGACAGAGTGATATTAGTTCCATGTGATTTAAGCAACATTGGGTTGTCGTTCTCCTCGCGATGAGTCGGTTTGTGTAGAGCTCGTATATCATGAAGCGATCCGAGGGCTTGATCATTGCAACCAGCACCTGAAGGCAGCTGATTCTCTTCCATATGATGTGTTGTCCTACGAAGATAGCAATTCAACCCCTTCATTGTTTTCGGGGACAAAATGGAATCGTGGCAGGAACTTCCCTGCCGTTCCTGGTCAAACTCATTGGCGGACCTGTTCACCCTGTTGGTGGCATGCAGCCTCCGCTCGTTCTCGGCAATCATCAGATCGACCTGATCATCGAGGGTGAATCTTCTTCTGTTAAACAATGTTTGAACCCCAATAGCGGAGCTATCGTTCTGGTTACTGTGTGATGAGCTTTGCTCAACAGCTGACACTTCGTCGGCAGAAGTTTTCTTTATAAAATCTGGGATTCCATTCTGCGGTCTAGAACTTGTATCCATAAAAGCTTTACGGCACAATGGCGATTGTTCTGGGTTGCTGAGAACCTCGGAGCCCTGCCCAAAGGTGCTTCCTTCGCCGTTTCGAACGCTGGATAAACTCATTGTTTCGAGCATTCCCGCGCATGGTGATTCATGACCCAAAAGCATCGACTGAGATGATTTGTTTGCTTGAAGACTACTGCTTTCCAAAGGCAAGCTCCCAGCCGGCACTTTGCGCCCGTTAATTGTGATGTTGAGGTTTTTGATCGTTCTCATTTCGGATGGTGTATCTCTCCCACCACCGGTCTTGCGGAACGGCGGTTCTGTCCAGAACAAAATGTTCTCAGAATCCGCCAGTCTTTTCCGGTCGGCCTCCGTAAGCTTTCTTCTTTTTCCAAATCTTCCAATATCCTCAGCTTGTGTGAATACGACCTCGAGAGGTTTGGCGGCAGCGATCGCGGCCCAATCTCTCTCATTTAATAGCTGGTGCTTGATGCGGTCTAATCGGCTGACTGGCTGCGACTGTCGAGAGGACTCGAGGGGTGGATCTCCGTATTGATGGGATTGTAGATGCAAAAGTCTAGCACTAGACTGAGACCTCTGATTAGCGGGAGCATAGTATCGATTGCTAGAGTACGCTCACTGCTTGAGTCGTGTCATCATTGCAAGTTATTTCCGCCTGTTCTTCGTCCACCTCCCTGGCAACTGTTGGGCTTGGTAAGTGAGAGAATGGGATCCAGTCCGAGTCTTGGGTTATCTTGGATCGGAACTGTTGAGTGTCTCTCCTTCGATTCTTAGAGTTTGCATTGTGACTATTGTTGGAATGTCTGTGAAGACGGCCTCCTGTCCAATTCATGACCGTTTCTAGATCAAAGAAAACCCAACGGAAGTATTTGAAGAGGTTTTGGATGGTCGGGATCCTCGAGAGGTTCTCTGCTCATGACAATGGAAGTGTCATGTGATTGTCCTAATAAGGTACAACACCATGGCCTCCAACGTATCCCTATATGGTACCAATGTCATAGCAAGAGCGACACAATGTTATTCGAAGCCTGAGAGAGACCTAATGGTGTGTATTATGGCGTTTAGTGACACTGGAAGAGTAAGATGCTGATACTATCCGACCAAAGTAAACGTTCGATTATTCACATAATGGCCTACAATTGACAAACTTCGTTACACCCTCAGTCGAAACCTCTTTCCGCCCCACAGAGAAGAGCTTATATCCAAATCCAAGCGTAAGGCCCCACTTCCTGCACGTGTCCTATTTAGAACTCGTAAACAATATACAAATAAACCAAACTAGCTAGAAGATTCTTGTTCTGTATTGTTACAGATACCGATTCTCTCCCACACTCCACATCACCCACCCTCAACTGGTTAGTCTCCTCTAGAAGTGAAACCTATTCAAGTAACAAAATTCTATCGAGACCAACACTACTAAATATTATCCGCCTACGTCCAAGACAGCATAATCCTCTCTCGTGTTTTTGCGGGCTCAACAGATACTGTCGTTTCTAAGGATTTTATCGAGCAGTTTCTACAACACTGGGAGATAGATGGCCCAAATCAAAGTCGGCATAGAGCTTTTCTTTGGGGCGGATTTATGTTAATTCTGATATTTCTGATCACATGATTATTAGTCATTCTGTCGATGTGCCATCCCAAGGGATCGGAACACGAGTAACTCTGTTCTAGACCTCCCTCACCGTTCCAAGGGGCACTTACTTGCTAGTTACAAAACAGGCACCTGCTGGAGCAAGCTTTTATTAGTTCCAAGCACTATATATGTGATACTGGACAGCCTCATGCTGTGAGGAGTAAGTTTTTAAGTACATTGTTTGATGGAGGCCGACCTAACGAATGCAGTCGCCTAAATGGTGGAAGATAAGCCCCTGCGAGTCCTTGTTATCTTCTCAAACAAGAACCCATATTGGGGTAGGTTATGGTCGGCTTCAGAGGAGATATTGCCAGCAGCCTATAAAGTTTTGAAAGACAACAATTTAATACCGTGCCCGTATAACCGTCAACCTAGAATGCGATTGCTAGCAAAGCACAGATCGCAAACACGTGTATTTCTTGTTTTCGACATTGCAAATACCTCATATGACCCTGAGATAGCCCATTTACCAGAGCAAAACAATTTTCCTGTTGCCATCGTGCGATTAAGCCAGAAAGTGCAGGCTTATCCGGCAAATTCTCCCACGCAGAACAAAGTGAACAATGATATCGCCCGTGTTCACAACGACAACGGTATAAAAAGCGTCCCACCTTTCGTTACAGATTATACCTCCGGGTTACCGCTGTATAGCAATCCTCGAGATCCGTCGTTGCTTCTGTGATAGTGCTTTAATCTATATCATTATCAGCTGGCGTTGGTCAGTGCCGTCTTAGCTAAAAGTTATAAACCGGCGCCTTATTGAGACTCTGGAGTAGGTAAACTGCAAGGAGCGCAGACGTCCTGTGGCTGTGCAACATTGGAGTTCACTCTGTCACCGGGATTATGAATTGTATTGCAGCAGGTGTCGACCCGTTCACTGCTGATAATGTTATTGCATCTGGTGCAAGTGGTCACTATGTATTGGCACATTTGCCTCACATGTTTTTAGTCACTTTCTCCAGAAGAACTGAGGCATTCTAATACCTTGGAGGTAGTTCTTTTCGACTTGGATAAAGGGCTAATATAGAAGGCTTTGGTAACCTGGCTTTTGAGAAAAAAAAAGTTAAGTAAGCTCACGATACCGTTGCTAGCTATAAGATACTGTACATGACCTCGCTTTATCTTAGTAAGTTCGAGCGCTCAGACATTAAAAATAGCTGACCCCGCAGTCCGCTGTTTATCTTGTATCTCTTTCAAACCATAACTGGGAGTGTTACGCGATACCGCTACAAGAGAGTCAGCATTATAGTGTAAGAAGGATTTGTAGAGGGCCCGCGGGACTATCTTTTATACTGTATCCTGCCCTATGTATCCATAGCTGCACTTTCTATCCGCATGACGACCCTCCTGACTGACGGATTAGTTACTTACTATTAGTACTTTATGCCTGTCTTGCATAATATCTATTGACCAATGATATAAAATCACAAGATTCATTATCTGGCTAGTTAACAGTACATCAGATCTACAATGTTCTAAGACATGGTTCTTAGTCGAATGAAAGTAGACTTCGTTTCAAAGTATACCGCGAACATGCCCAATTATAATGTGGAGACAACTTTGCGAAACGTAAGTATATAGACAAAAATAACGTAACAAGCTAAATAATAACTAGATTATATTGTACGGCCAGCGCAGCAACAATGTAACTCCAAATGGTCTATCAGCTTACCTAGCTTAAGCCTTTATTGCCTGGCAAAAAGAACCTTCTATTGAGTTTTGTCTGCCATTATATGTCCATTATAGCGTCTTAGATACAGTACAGAATGACACTAGAACATGAACAAGACCGTGCTTTATGTGACTTCATAAGGGTCTAAAAATATAAACCCGTTAGGTATTAGCGCCTTGGCGCCAGGGTCTGGAAATAAGCTCGTCACTGTGAGGGGGAAAGATGTTTCGACTGAAGGTGTATCCAGGCGTCTAGAAGCCTGAAGAAAGCTATCTAGTCTTTGCTGGGAACTTGGTTTCTGGCGATTGTCTAACGCAGATAATCATAAGATGGCATTGGGCGACATTGGCAATTAGGCAAGCGATCAGAGTTGTACATGGAACTCCCCAGTAGGGATCACATTGATGCATGATGAAGCGCGAGATAGGGAAAGAAATCTCGTTTATTCCCGGTTCCGTCTATCGCTGATCTCTTCTAGCGTCTCGACCTTTGACGCCGATTTTATAGGGCTTAGACTGCGCACCATGTAACTACGGAGTACTAACTACGTAACCATGGGACTTGCTATCGGCGTTGGTCGAGTACGGCTCGGGCCGGAAAGTGGCCCAAGCTACGGTGACTAATGTTTTCAGGTTCTGGGTCAACGCCTGCGGCCCGAGAATGCAAACAGTATAAACAGTGAAACCATCACGTGAGCCTCGCTTACAACAAAAGCCTTTCGCACTGGACAAATCCCCTTTCTTCTTTTCTCTTCCCTCTCAGCAACACTTGGTCCCCTGACCACAGCCTGCCATCCCGGAGTTGCCGCGAGCCACTCATTGTGGCCAGTGACCGGGATCAAGTTGGATCTTGCCTTGATGCAGGCAGAGCCAAATTGCGATTGGCAGAAGGCTGAAACCGGTGTTTGCTCCTTAATAATCATGGTAAGTCTATTTTTGATTTTCAGTTTATTTTCTTTTTTCGACATCCCACGGGTCTTGGCATCTTTATGATGAACACAATACCAATAAGCATAGTTCACCTGAGGTCTTCGGATTCTTGAACGACAACTGTATACCATCTTTCACCTTTGTCTGATATATCACCTGCCTGTCTCGTGTACTTGTCACCTGTTTTCGATTGATTGATCATCCGGAATTTTTACGCTGACACTTGCATTGAAGAATACATAGGTCGGAAAATTCGGCGAAAGAAATTAATGAAAACCAAAAGCAGGGAAAATTTAGATTGAACCCAAAAAATAACCAAAATGAAATAAATTGAAAACAAACCCCTCCAAACCCCCGATTGAACTCCAGCCCCTCGAGAAAAGAAAATCCCGAGACGTTCGACGGAGACTGCGAAAATGCATTGCTGCCCAACTTGGGCTTCCCGTCATGGATCTTCTCATATCCACCCTGGTAAGACACGAACCATTCGTGCACATGTGTAGATAAATGCAGCCCCTTTTCCCTCCTGAAACTCGGACAGCGTGGTCCAGGGTACTTTTTGCGCATTTTCCCCTCGCGACGCATCGCTGGACAACATGAGGTGCATGTAGATGAAGTATCATAATTCAAACCCCCCCCTCCATCCGACGTTTGCATGCAGAAGGGGATGAGGAGACATGTTCCCCGAGACGTAGGAGAATTGACGTGTTGCGCTCGTAGCCAAAGGATGGGGCGGCGCCAAAAGGGAGCACTTCACGAGGGAAGCGGGGCAGGCCGCACTAACGGGCGCTGATTGACGGGGCGGATCAACGGGACTTCTCAGTGGTCGCCAGGCCCATCGGGGGGCTGCGGGTTTGCATCATCTGGGCCTGCCGGTGATGCAAGCCCGCAGCCCGCGCCCGGGACGTCGCGGCCAGTCAGGAGGCGCCGGGGGGTGGGCCGCGCCTCACCGCTAGATGTGTTTGCGAGCGATACATCCACTCGCTGCCACGTCAAGGCCAGCGGACGAGTATCGATTGGGGATTATTGGCCGAGAGACGCAAACAACACCACCTCCGGTCGCACCACCATCACCGCCATGTCTTGCAGGATCAAATCATCGTGCTAGATGCCAATCCCGGCTGCAGCAAAATGCAAGCCCGGCACACGCTTGGACTCCCCTCGGTCGGCCTTGCCCCCCCACGCCTCATCTCCGGCTTGATGCTGAGAAAAAAGAGTCTAAAAGGCCGCCCTTTCCCCTCTGGATCTCATTCTTCTCGATCTCTTCAATTCATCTCGTTCTCATCATCTCAATCCGAAACAAACTCTCAGCCTCCATTATCAAGATACCCAGATCTGCCTCCACCCTTGCATTCCATTCCCTTCCATCATCCTTCTACTCTTTCTACCTCTGCTCCACTTGTTGCTAGATTTGTCACAGTCAAATCTGCTGCTCCACTTGCTACTATCTGCCGTCTTCCACTTACTATTACTTAAGGCTTCTCGTCTTATCTCTTTTCTCATCTTCTGTGTCCAACCCCGTGGATCGTGGAAAGATTTCATTCTCCCTTGGCTTCAAAAGAAAAGAAAGACCTCGTTGCCCGTTGGAACTCAGTCCATATCCTGGATAGGATTTGCCTTGCTGTTTTCTTTTCCTCTTTATTCGACTTTTCGGATATCGATAGATCACAGGTAGTTCCCTTGCTTTTCTTTGCCTTCGCTCTGTACCTTTCTTGATTTTGTGCATGTTTCCTTTCATTGCTTTCTGCGTCTCGACACTCGACCTTGCCTGGATGAACTATTGCCGACTGCTTGCCGATTTGAACACCATGGAGCCTTGGACAACCGGATTTTTTGATCTATTTATGGATTCACCGTCTCTTGACGGTTTCATTGCATGATACCCCTGGAGAAAAGCCGTCCACAGCAACCGCTGTGTGACTTTGGACACTTCTGAGTGTTGTTTAATGATGCACGCTCATCGATATTCTTTGGACCACCTTCACCTGGACTCGTGTTACTCCCTTTTACTTCCTCCAAGCCTGGAGTGCAAGCTGGATTTTGGCCTTTGAGAAACCTGGATACCATAGAAACATTCCGGACGGATTCCAAATGGATGCCTTTTTTTTAATGATCCCACTCTGGAGAAAACCAATGCTTTTGTTACCCTGGACATTTCAAATGATGATATGAACTAAGCCAAAATGTGATACCCGACGCACTCCTGGACTTGCGCAAAAAGAACCTCGTTGATCCTGACCCTTCACGCCTCGACATCAATTCCTTGTAGTCTTCGGGACTAAACACCTGGATGAGAGATGCCATTGGTATCTGCGGCCTTGTACGGATTCCCTTTCGGCGAGTAGCTTCTAGCTAAGCGTTGTGGACCTGATCTCGCTTGTATTGCTCCCCCAATCTCCTCTGGCCAATTTTGCTTCTATATCCTTGGACCTCGAACTTGCCTTAATGCACCTGGATTTGCAACCCCTTGCTTTATCTCATGGACAACAATTGTGGTTGGTACCTTCTATGAACCCTTGGGCGTTGTCCTCGTGAAGCTAACAGTCCTCAGGATCATCCTTCCGGCCTTTGACGCATTGTTCTTTTATTTGTTTTATTGTGATGACAAGCTTCGAAAAAAAAGTGTTTGCCTACTGACTTGTGAATCTTCTAGTGCTTTTTCTTTCTTCCAGCCCAGCTGGCTTCAAGAATATAATGTCCCCAAAGATCAAGAACGACCCTGAAGTTTCTTTGTCTCAGCCCGCTCTTCACAACATGGATCAGATGTCTCAATCCAGGCACAACCAATTAGTCCAAGGAATTTCAAACATGGCCCCCAGAGTGATCCCGGATGATGAACTTTCGAGCCAGGATAACTTCTCCTTGTGTTCAAGCACACACCAGAGCCATGGAACTCCCGGACTCAAGTCGTGGTCCGTGAATGATGTTGATGGACTTGACGCTGGTGTCATGTCCTCAGTTAAACCAGAATCCCCGGAAGTACAAATGCTGTCTTTCTCATTGTCCCAGCAACTCATGCCTTCCACCGTGGGGCCAAGTGATGTGATGTATCACACTGGTCCCGAATTCCCAGGCCTCCAGGATATGGGAGACCAGAGTGAACTGGATTTCTCACATGGCCAGGATTTCAACACCCACTACTCATCGCTAGTGGATTTCAGTGCGTTTGACAATGATGTCGGAGCCCAAACTGGTTCCCAGTCCTGCACTTCCGATGATGCCCACTCTGTTAGCCACAGCTCTCACACCGATGATGCATGGAACTCCCTCGTGGCAGATACCAGAAACTACCCCGGATCATCCATGGACCCCTTCACTTCCAACATGTTTCACCCAGTCCCCGTTTCCCCTCCCTTGACGGAAGCAAGCAATGATGTTTCTGTTACCTCTTCCTGCTCCCACACCGGATACCCATCTTTCATATCTCATGACGACGCCATCCTCAAGGATATAACTTCAACCCCCGTTGGCAGCCAGGGAATCAACCTCGGAGATCCATTGTTCCCCCTCACCCCGCCTCTCAATGAGCAAGACCCTAACAGGTCAGTCCTTCTCACCTTGTCCGGTTTCGTTTCGCCAACTGAAACTGACATGATGTTCAACAGGACTATCCGACCTTCAAAAAGTGCGCGTAGGCCAGCTTTGCAAACTCCCCCGTCTCAGTCCCAGGTCAAACAGGATGCCGAGTTTTTCCCACCTCTTCCCGTCAAGGAGCCCCTTCGTCAAAGATCCAAGGAAGGTGCCGAGTTGCGGAATCCCCGGGATCACTACTACTACTCTCTGCCAACCCACAGTGATGGAAAATACTACTGCCCATACGCCATTGGAGACAAGCCCTGCAACCATCCCCCTACCACCCAGAAATGCGCCTACCAGTAAGTTGGAACAACCCAGATGTATTTGCTTTCTGGATTTCAAACTAACTTTGATGACTAGTAAATACTTGGACTCCCACCTGAAGCCCTACCGCTGCAAGGTTCCCGCCTGTATGGATGCCCAATTGCAGTTCTCTTCTAATGCCTGCCTGTTCCGTCACGAGCGTGAGGCCCACGGATTCCACGGTCATGGCGACAACCCCCACCTTTGCTTGTTTGAAGGATGTGACCGATCCGTTCCTGGATATGGATTCCCCCGCCGCTGGAACCTCTTTGACCACATGAGGCGTGTTCACGACTACGCCTCTTCGGAGCGCCCCAGCTCCCCGGATGCTTCACCTACCACCGGGCAAGCCTCCAAAAAGAAGGAAGCCGCCGGACGCAAGAGAAGAGTTGCCGGTGTTTCTGGCGCTCAAACTATGAAGCGGACTCGCTCCACTCAGTCCCAGTCCAATCCTTTGAAGGCTGCCCAGCAGACCTCTGCCCACCACGGTCAGAGACTGCAGAACGCGGAGCGAAACTACTACAACTGCCGTTCCCGTCTCCTTGAAGAACTTAGCAACATCATCCCCCAGGATTCTTCCATGCACGAGAAGGTCAATGCCAGCCTTCAGGAGCTGATCACCCTGGGCCTGAACTACCGCCACATTGAAGCTAGCCAGGCTGCTGCTCAGATGACCCACGGCCTTCCAGCATAAGTCACATGCCAGCGAGATTCGGTTTTAGAGTCTTTCCAGACTGTCGACCGCTCGGATGGACCTTCTCTTTTAAATCGATTTTCATGATCACAGACGTGAGAATCTCATATCCTTTCTTGATGATGCGTGAAAGAGCCATGGAAACAGTCCATGAACTTTCTCAGGGCCACCACTGGATTTCCTTTTCTATTTCAAGGACGTTTCATTCTTCCAGGGCTTGCCAGGAACACCCATCACAAACAGCCATGATGTGTCTTCGCGACCATCATCCCTCCGCGGACTACCTGAAGACGAATGGGACAATGCATGGGCTATTGCGGACCATCGTTACTTCCAACAGACCCGGAGCTAAGCTTCTTGGTTGTTGACGCTTGTGAGGAGCAGCGGTTTATCCAAGCCATCGTGCTGCAATACATGGCTTTTTCAAGCGTTTCTTTTTTTTTTTTTTTTTCCTTTGATTTCACTTTCATGTTTTAAGGTTGCTTTGTCTTTCTTGCTACAACCTCCTTTGATTTGTATAAACATTTTTGTATTCTGGAGATATTTTATGTTTATTTTTCGTCTTTCTTGTCTCATCAAATCTTCAACAAGGCCACTTTCCAAGGACATGCTCACTGCACAGCCCAAGAACATTCGTGGCCCGAGACAAGAAACGACATTCAAAAACAGATGAAAAACGGATGGGAACAGGACACTCGTGTACATGGGTTCGGGTTTGGGAATATCAGGGCATCATTTAGAGGACTTTGGGGGTTTTTTTTTGGCTTTTGGTTTGGTTTGGTTCATCTCATGTTGATATCCTGTTTGTTTTTCTCTTATGTACAGAAGAGGCTGATTGACCCGCTTGTGTTTGGGCCGCCTTTTTTCTTTCTGTTGATATCACCCTCCAGCCTTTTTGTGATGATTGGCTACATTTTTCGGTTTTGGATATAGCCTTCTTTTTGGGGAAACTATTTGGATTATGGACATTTTTTTTTATTATCATTTGGCTCTTTTTATGGGATCTAGGGTTCGGTGGGATCCTTGGTCTTTTGTTGATGAATATGCCCGTGATCTGGTATATACTAAAAGTTTGATTTACTCTGTTTACCTGACTTTCGTCTTCTATCCTCTATTAGGGGAGGATTTGTAGGAATCATTGGTTCTAAGTCTTATATGATGTGCGTTGGAGAATAGTAATGTCTTCTACCGGGCAGGCAAGGCTCATTGATTGTAAAGCTTACATTTGATGTCCGCTCAAGACCGCTCGAGAATGGAAAGACTCATCTCACCATTTGTAACTGTCTAACCGATTGCCTGGTAGCTAGTTGGTTGATCTCTCGACCAACTGCCACGCAGACCTTTATATCTATATCTATAAACGTAGGCTCGTTAAATGTGTCCCTATTTTGCGCCCAACGCTGCTCAAATAACCCAAATAATGAATGCATACTGCTAGAGACCGCAAGGTAAGAAGAAATCACTCCTCTTCATTGCCAAACTCCGCATTCAAAAACCGCACAAACGCATCCCCGACCTACCCCGATCCAACCCCCCCGTTGCATTCGCCGCATATCCTCCCGTTATATACGCCCTAGGATGCTTCTGCGGAGGGGGTGAAGAGGGTGAAGGTTCGGACTGCTGAAATGATTGCTGATGTTTGTTTTTCCATGTCGTAGAGGGCGAATGAGGATGTTGATGTTGGTTGCATGGTTGCTTGGTGTGGTTGGATCTGGGTTTTCGCGAGGAATCCGGCTTTGCTACCGTCTGCGGTAGAGGAGGTGGAGGAGATGTGTGTTGTTGCGAACGAGGGCGCGAGGATCGATGGCTTGTTATCCGTTTCGGAGATAGATGGATAAGGGATACCGGTGAAAGCGCTCCAGATTTCAGCAACGGGACTCTCTGCGTCGGCCAAGGGGACGGTAAATAGAGGCTTATCCCAGCGGCTGTGCGTGCTGGGTTCTTCGTATCGGAAGATTAGGTTCTGGTCGGGTGGGTTGGGCTCCGTGGTGTCTGCTGCCTGCTGTTGATGTCGTCGTCGAGGAATCGTCGTCGGGGATTTCGTTCGTGTTCGTCTTGTGGCTCTGTTCTTCCTGGCGATAGATGCACACTTCGTTGTTCGCGACGCATTGCTCAACCAGTGTGCCAACGTATAGCTATCGTCGAATCCAATCTGTCAGCTATCATCTCCGATCTTAACAAAACCAGAGCCATATACCCGATAAAGAGAAACATACCACACAGCATGTAGTCCCTAGCGCTTTCGCCTCGCACCACAGCTGATACCGATATCCCTTGATATATTTCAATACCATCCAGAATCACGAAACTGTCTTTACTGAGGAGAAATTTCGCCCGGGTGTACGCGACGCCACGGGCCTCTTTTTCGGTACGCGCGTGATCATGCACGGTTCGTGGGTGGGATGCATCGTGGTTTGGAGGCGGGGATGCTGGTATGGATGGATTCGAGCGCGGAGGCGAGTTGTTAGGCGCGGTGGGTGAGGATTATGAGCTGATTGGCTTAGGCTGAACATAAGTTAGGCTTGAGGATTGAAGCGTTGGGAAGGGGGTAAGGGAGAGAGCGTACCGGCATGCTGTTGGAGCTCGTCGTGACTCGTGAGGGGCATAGGATGAAGATCGCAATGGTGGGGGGAGTTGATGTTCCTATCTGGTCTAGCGCCAGAGCGTGGCCGGGAGTCACATGAGACCACGTGACATATCCCCAGCCTCGGCAGCCGGAGAGTTCCTTACGAGACTCTGTACGACGATACGGGCGGTGTACCTGCGTCTGGGCGCAATCCCCGCGTGGAGATGGGCGGAGGTACGTCTGTGTTACAGTCTTACCGGACCGGGTAATTGTCGGCCTCGCGGGAGAAATTTCCTTCTGGAAGGAAAGAAAGAAAAAATTGTTGATTGCATCTTTTTCTTTTCCCCTTCGGCAAGGAAAGATTGTCATTATTGATGTGATAGACCGACGGGAGGGGGGATTGTCGATCATCTATCTAGGATCTCCAGATCCTTTACCCCCTGAGTTTGAAGGAACAAAAGTACGGCGATTGTCGGTTCTCTTCGACTTATTTACTTGCATCTGTTCGCTGCAGTTTGCAGTTCGCTTCTCCTCAATCCTTCGCAAAGGTTAAATTAAATTGCGTCGGCGTCATCCATTCGCTTTACTGGACGTCATCGGTTTGCATTCCACCCCACGTGTTGTCTACGATATCGTAGTTCTCTTTCCTATCTTGTTTCCTCTCTCATTTTTTCCTTCTCTTTCCTCCCACTTTCTCCACGCCGTCTCTCTCTCTCTCTCTCTCCCCATCACGCCATATTTTTTTAAATTACCCGCCGTCGAAAACCGCGACTCCACCGGATTCCGATCAGACCATTCCTATCTATGAAGTTTTCTTCCGCACGATCTCCGTCTTCGATATAGACCTTTCTTTTTCTTCCTTTCCTCCGACATAGACCGATAGACAGCGACAGCGACAGCGACAGCAGATAAGGCTAATTTTACGATATCACGTATACCCACTCTATTCTACTCTCCGCCACGCTACACCCCTACGGCGATAAGAAAAAAGAAAGGAAAAAAAATATCCAACCCACCATGAACGTGAACATGAATCTCAACATGGATTCAAATCCCCATTCCTTCAACCAACCCGCCGCCTCATCCACAGCACCATACTCAACGATACCCTCAGCGCCAACGACCGCAACGCACCCTCCTTCAAACACACTCCTCTTCTCCTCCTCATCCACCTGCGCCCGCACCACCACCGTCAGCAACAACAGCAACCCAACCCTAAACCCCAACCCGCATCACGCGCCCGCCGATCCCCTGCATCACCTGCGGCAACAACCACACACAGCAGAGACTGGGTCCTCGGGCCTTGCGCCCGCTGCAGCTGCGGCGGCGGCAGCAGAGTGCCAGACCTCGGCTCCTGCCTTGCAACACTCCACGAGTCATTACCCGCATCAGATCGAGGGCGCGGGCGGACCAACCGCTACGGCGCCGTTCTTGAGGGACTTCAGTCTTGTTGCGGAGGCGGCGAAACGGGCCCAGATGTCGGTTGTTATGAGGGATTTGGAGAGCGTCACGCTATGATGTACTCGCGCTCGCTCTAAAGGGGAGGCTTGTCGTGGGGGATGCTGTGCTGTGCTGTCAGTGTGTGCTTTGCAGCTTTGCATGAGTATAGATAATGGCATGGATGGGTAGGTTGTTTGTTCGGGGTTAGGGGGATAGTGGAAAGAGAATGAACTGATGGATGACGCAAATTGAAAAGAACGGATGGAAGGAAAGGAGGAAGGCGAAAAGAGGTGGTGGTTATTGGCTAGAAGAAGACGAAGATGAAGACGAAAAACCCCTGGATATGGGCACTTTTTTTGGCTTTGGTATCTTGTTTGATGCACGGGCTTTTCTTTCCTTTTTTTTCTTTTTTTCTTTTATCGTAGCGAGTGGGGTGGGAAACGGCGTTTAATTTTTAATCCATGTTCCTTTTTTGAGATCACAGTTGCTTTTTGCTGGATGCACTGCGCTGCTGTTGCTTCACACTTATTACCTAGATTATCTCCGCTCGGTTTACTTGCTATGTTATACCTTGCTTGATGCAGACAATCAATTCTCTTGAACTAATAAGCGGACCAGGGGGATCGTTCGATTCAAGGAAAATCCTAATACTAATCAGATTGCCAATTCACAATGTGTGTATGGACTGGAGTATGTACATCATAGACGAAATAACCCACCCACCAACCAGCCCGTCAAGACGGTTTCTAAACCCTCTTACTGCGGACACCTCCCAAAGCCTGTACAAAGTAATACAACCACCGTAAGTGGTACAAAGTAAACATGAACTATTCGAGACCAGACATGCGCGGTAGATTAAAAATGACTTCATCTCGCCGCTTTCCAGTACTACAGTAGTTAGTTCACAAGTCGGCTACCGGGCGGAAATTAAAACACTTCCCCTCCCCTCCCCTCCACTCTTCAAATATCCGAGACAAAGACGGACACTAACCACGCTGTACTATCCAAGTTTTTAGTTTCTAGTTTCTACTGCACTCAGTAACTGCCACTGGCTAAGCGAGGTTAACTAATAGAGTAAGTGAGAACGAAGCACCCTGTAATCGATTTTTAGGCGTTAGCATAGCATTAAACAGGGAAATAATAGAAGAGGGAGATAATGTATGACCTCAGCTTCTTCGTTTGTCTATGGAAGGTAAGCAAATAAGGAAGAAAAATTGGCGCTCGCTGTAAGAAAGCAAGCACCGCCGTCCGGGGCGCTAAACGGGCTCCGAATCCACCTATAGAAATGAAATTACCTGGACACGTACAAAATTCAAGAGGCAAGACTACACCGTATACTGCACTAACCGCTAGACCCCCCCTGTTCTAGAGTACTCCCTAGACAGGGGGCCAAGAAGGTGATCGATTAATTTTCCCACGAACCCCCAAGAAGATAAGTCATTCGCTAGTTAGTAGTTACTAGTTAGCAACGTGGCTATAACTACAAGTCCTACGGAGTTGGAGTACACTGTAACTAGTGAGAGTAACCAAGGCTAAGCTGGCTAGCATGGAGTACCTAACTGATATGGCTAACGAGTAACTAACGGCTGGCCAGAGATGATGCTGATGCTGCTATATTCGTACCCCCCACGCCACCTTTATTCGCTGGCGCGTACCTGGAACGTGTCTCGTGAACTTGCCTGGGGACTCGTCAGGTGTGACCCTGTCATCCCCGTAGGAAAGTCAACGGCGCGAACTTGTCTTACATATTTTCTTACCTTTTACCTCGTTGGGTTGGCGACGCTGGACTTGGCCAAGACTAGTCCATTGGAATGAAGCTGTCTACGGCGGAATAGGACTAGCTGGGAAGAATTGGTTGGTTGGCGATTATTTATCTGCCTTAGTGACGATGTTAGAGGGGGGGGGTTTGATTGGTTGGGGATTTGATGGTTTACTATCTATTGTAGGTAGTATGTATCTAGCTATTATTGACTACCTACTCTGGAGTCTGGAGGTGGAGGGGTATCAATATAGATAATGTCTTGGTTTCAAACGGCGCTTTTACGATGGAAAATAGGGAGGTGAGACATTCGACTCCGTATGTATGTACGATGTACGTTTCAGTTGCTCTATCTGACAGGTGTCCTATGACATGATAATCAGGGGTAGAAATGAAGATCCAAATAAAGACCAAGACAAGACCACATGGGAGGATAGTGAGCTGACTAAGTAACAGTAACAGCAACAGTAACTATGTAACAGAAACGCAAGTACAGGCGCAAAACAAATAAAACACATGCAGAATGTGGGTAAAACGTCGATCAAGCGGAAAAAGAAAAGAAAAGAAAAGAAAACCCCAAACACCCAAGCTAATGCGACAAATGACAGCGGTCTAAGGAGGGAATCAAGTATGATGTAAGATACGCCGAAAGTTGGAACAGACAAGGAGGGACTTTTTTGGCTGTGGTGGATATTAAACTGAAATGGAAAAATAAAGATCAAAATAAGGAATGGAAAAGGCCTCCGTGTGTATAGTGCAATGATGTCGAATAGAAACTCCGATGGCAAAATGCTGTTGTTTTCATGTCGAGATAGATAGTTTTTGTTTGTTTGAATCTTTGTTCGGTCCCATGGTTTGGTGGAATATTATTGTGGTGTGATTCAAGCCCGGAATTTTCGTATGGGCGATGGTTCTTCGGTCCAGGTCAAAAGTCATTTACATCTGAGTCGACGATCCGATCAAATTCGGCTGCGAAATGCTGGCTCCCTGGCCCGGGCGAAAGCGCTTCTTCTGCGAGAGACCCAACCGGGTCGACAGTCTTCGAGTGAGCGACCGCGACGGAGGCGTCCAATTGTCCACGGAAAAGGTCGACATGGGACGGGGGCGAGGCGGTTCCATCGCCATGGGGCTCTCGGCGCCGGACAGCGACGAGCCCGCGCTCGATCCAGGCCCCGAGCTGCCGCCAACGCTGGTATCCAGCATGAAAGTCGACTGGCGGTGCCGGCTCTTCAGCTTCTCGCGCGGCTCCAGCTGCAAAGAAAAGTCCTCCTTGATATCGTCCAGCGCGTGCGACATGCGGCGCAGCAGCTTGGGCTTTTCCGCGATCGACGGTTCGCGCTGCTCCAGGCCGTACATTTGTAGAGGGGTCGAGTCGGGCGTGCCTTTCAACGGCGTAGCATAGTATCGGGGTAGGCGGACCTTCTCTGCGCGGCGGCTAGGGATAGAAGGGAACCACGCTTTGGGGTGAGGGCTTTGGGCGATAGGGCTGCCGCTGGAGGAAGACGAGGCGGATAGAGATTCGGTGGGTGAGGTCAACATCTTGGTTTTTAGGCTGCTCGTTCCGTTTCTGTTGTACAAGAAGATCTGGTTGTGATTGATCGCTTTTCCCTTTCTTTTTTCTTTTTCCGTCAAGAAAGGCTCAATCTGTCGGAGCGAATGTTGTATGTGTATATTTTGTACAAGGTGGATTAATCCGATATTATTAGAATCCCGCGCGATACGTATGAACGGAATATAAGGTATAGTATAGACACAGGTCAACGACGGTCTGGTCTTGATCTTGGCCTTGGTCTTGGATGTTCAGGCAAGGTAGCGAGCGATAGAGCGAAAAAGGAAGCGAAAAAAATATTAGTTAGGCTAGCAGCAGAAAGGATTTCTCAGTCCAAGTCCGACCGAGTCAGACAGTTCGTCCCATCTCGGTGTAGGATGGGGATGGGGGGTAAGAAATAATTATAGCACGGATGCCAAAAGAGACTAAAAGGAGACAAAGTGGAACTCCGGAGCATCATGGATTCAACTGGTCCAGTACTGGATCGGTATTACATCCATCTCAATTGGTATCCGAGCTGTCTCCATCCATCGGAACAACAGCCTCCTTTCCTCGTATTTTCAAAAGTTCCACTGGACAAAGAACGGGGGGGAGGAGAAAAGGGTGGCTCTCTCCCCTTTCATTTCCTCTCTTGATCTCTTACGGAGTGTTGTCCATCTCCAGCCAGCTCCATCGGTTCATCGGAATGGCCTCGGATCTCAGTTTTACAACTACCCGCCGGTTGATAATGTCGTTACGGCAGAGTATATCGATCCCCATCTATAAATACATGTCTACCTGAAACATGCATAGGCGCTGGGCGAGGTCGGATGCTTTCCACGGTAGCGACCGAGTTGCGTCTATTGCGTGCGTATGACATTATGCCTTACTCCGTATGCCCACTGACTCGTCGGGACGTTATGAAAGATGAATAAACGAGGCTGGGTGATAATAAGCTATGAGCACCAAAGCTGAGGAGAAAAAGAAAAGCAAAAGTGGTCCAAGAGATCCATTCCGCAAGGTCCACGGGCGGGAATCATTGGCGTCGACGAAAACCCAAGGAATCATTCCGGCGGCGAATGATGGAATGATGGTAATCCATTGTCTCATTTTATCCACGGAATGGGTCATTTTCCCGTGGTGTGATGCACCCCATACATCCGGCTTGTTATGATGATACATCACGATACTACATCTTGGTACCACATTTGCCTTTCTGGTGGGGATGTGGGAATACCTTCCTTTCTTCTTTTTTACTGACTTGCCCATCCTGAGTAGGCAGACTCATAAAGAGTTAATCAGTAACTAGTATTAATGAATGAAACGAATGACCGCCAAGAACCCAACCTGTAAATCATGACACCACACACAGTAGACCATCGGACGATCCGCCTCCTTGTCCCGGCATCTCCAATTGTTTCATTGCTTCTTTATTAATTCTCCCTCTTCCAAGGCGGCTTTACTCACTCTGCCACCCCCTCCCTCCTCTTTCTCTTTCCCTGGGGCCGCCCGAACAAAATGGAAATAAAAACTGGGCTGATCCGAAATAAAACCAATCTGTGTGTAACCGACCTGCCGCGCACTAACGGCCCCCTAAGGACCTTAGCGCCCTCCTGCAGAACCAGCCACATTTGCGCTTGGCCTGCAAGGTGAAACAAAACCCTCGCATTGGACTAATCAGATTGATTATTCTCTTTTCTAGCGCCCCTTAGGGAAGGGAAGGGAAGGGAAGGGAAAAAGGCCCCCAGCAATATGTTGTTTTTTTTTTTCTTTTTCTTTCTGATCCGCACTGCCCCCCACAGCCTCAAGGGAATAACACTATCCCGATGTATAGCACCGTAATACTATAACCAACAGCTAATACTTTGGGACAGACGGGATCCAACTCCAATGCTACGGAGTACATGTGCGCGACCCGGCGCAGAGATTGGCTGGTTCGTTCTGGTGGTGTCTAAGATGCGGCTGGCTTAAGGCTTTAAAGTTTACGGGTTGCTCTCCTTCCTTTTTCTTTCTTTCCT
This sequence comes from Aspergillus ostianus, assembly GCA_025592935.1. Classification (NCBI taxonomy): domain Eukaryota; kingdom Fungi; phylum Ascomycota; class Eurotiomycetes; order Eurotiales; family Aspergillaceae; genus Aspergillus; species Aspergillus ostianus. The sequence continues at coordinate 41,772 of JANFQY010000086.1, forward strand.
TTTTTTTTTTTTTTTCCCTCGCTCTCTCTTCGCTATGAGATCCACTCGGGACAAATAGTGCCAGCAGCGGCTATTAGTTAGGATCGAGGATTGAGTCAGGGATCCCTAGATCACGGAATATGCCGATATGCTACACCGCATGCAGAGGAAGGGAAACTAGCTGGGCGTTGGCTGGGTGATTCTCCGATTTGCAGATATTTTCTGATCCTGTATCCGTCCTTACTGCTTAGTGTTTACACCGAGTACACCGTACGGACTACGGACTACGACTACACCCAACGGGATGGACTAAAAAAACACTGCCGTCTGGTCATGCATGGGCAGCAATGGGGATCCGCTGCATTTGCCGATCCCGGCACCTTATGCTTATTGGAAGATATTAATACTCCGTGGCTTGCTGGGAGTATGGGGTAAGCGATCTGATTAGTACTTTTGGTTATTATTAGTATTAGCCTGCATCTGCATGTTGAATGTCGATGCCTGTTTTGTTTTGTTTTGTCTTGGTCAGTTTTTGTTCCATCCACGGGAGGCTGAGCTGCGGCCCGTGAGTGGTACTGACTACTGGCCTATGACCATCCGGCCGAGATCTGAACCAGTCCACACACACCGCACGCAGCCTCGCGATCTTCTAACCATGGGTCGGAGCAACAAACGTACTGCCACACGCAATGCATCCGAGGAACCAAATCAACACAACATGAACGTCCGGAGCAAATTGGCAATCTGATGTTTCTGAAATCTTCACCCCGCTGTGCGTGTAACGTTCATTCCAGAATATTCACACCTCCTTCCTCGTCATCTGAGTTCGTCATCGGCGCTTGAGCCACACTCTGCGATTCCCCACCTGATCGGCCTCGACGATTGACATGACAGCTGTCGATGGAACGACCATGGACCGGTCGGACTAGGTAGCAGCATTAAGGCACAAGTAATTACGCACTTAGGGCCTACCTAGTCAATGGCCACGTCAAATTTCAAAGAGGTCAAAACCGTTCTAGTTAGGTGCTCTTCGGCCCTCATTGGGTCGTCGAGTCTCCTCGTTGGCGAAGGAGAACCGATCGTACAAACTCGTCGAATGATCTAATTCCATCCCTCGGTACTTACTGCGTCATCTCCCATGACTTGAGCAGATCCACGCCGTCAACCGGGGCGACAACGTCCATTCCTTCCGAGATCAGACGCTTTATTCGAACGACAACCTGCACGCTAGTCGGTGGGTGTCCAATTCCTTTGCCGTCGGCGTGGCGGATGGACAGCATCCGATGAACTACATTGCGTTCTGCTCGCTGTCTAGTCGTTCTCGATGGGATGGCGGCGACCGTTGGTCTGCGTATTGTAGCTAGCTCGAAACGGTCCGGAGAGGTTCACGTCTATCGATCCAAGTTGGTTGATCTTGCGTAGTTGGAGGACATGAGGCGACGAACGTCTGGTAGCAACGGTACTAATTCCGCGCGTCTTGCTCGTTGGGATGATTGGATGATTTCGGCTTTTGCGAATTTTGGCATTCCGTCGGTGTACTGAAATGCCTAGGTCTATGCTGCTTGATTGCGAGTCGTTGATCCCGTGGTGGCTGTGGGATCTCCTCATCAGACTTTTTTTCTTTTTTTTTTTTTTTTTCTCGTTTTGCGTAAGTTGAATAAGATGGGAATGGAATTGACGGGACGGGTTACCTGGGCTCGGTTCGAGGATCTGCGACCATAGCGTGGAGGACTGGATGGTTATGCCCAGTAGCCCAGTATCTCGGTCTAATATTGAACAGAAATATGATAAGACAGCCTCGTATTTACTGTTAAGTGGCCCGACGGGAAGTTATGAGGGTCACCGGAAGTATCAAGATTAACCTTCTCAAGTTTATCAGCGACTTCATCTGGCTGATCAAGATAAAGGATATATCTTACTAACAACAATTCAATCTCTCATCTAGTTGGCTCATTTCCAACACTGTATCATGTCCTAGATTTCCCGAATACTCCTTTTATAATGTACTGCGATCAGGAATCTTTCCAAAGCCCTCGATATCGCAGACTCAACACTGCTGGTAACAGACACCCTCATACGCTGAGGAGAAAAAAAAAAAAAAAAAAGACTCCACCATGTTAGATAGAAGTTTTACGAATAGATAGATTGCGCTCACTCGTCGACAAGCTAGCACTCAGCGGTGTTGGGAAACTACTCGGTACTCGCCAGGGTTCCAAGGTTAGTGGGAATGACCTACGGGGTGGAAGATTGATGAGAACTATATCTGAGGGTTCGTTCCTACTACCTATCTAGTTGATCAGGGGCTCTGCACTAAATTCTCATGCTGATATGTATCTCATCTTGTTCTCATATGAAAAGCCAAGTAAACGAGTATAGATAAATCGGTGTCGCAAAGATTCTCCCTCTTTCGTCCCCCAGAGCAAAAACACACCTAGACTCAAAAAATATCAGGAAATCTCCATCTCACCAGGCCTCTGCATTGTGGACTTAATCAACATGACATATCCATCTACTCCGTATTCTTCCTGTCACTGTGTTGTCGTAAGGCTAGAAACCAAAAACCAGGAAACCCAAAGGTCCGTGATCCCTTGGCAATTCTTATTCTGAAAAATTTCCAGGCATGATCCCTGTCGCTTGGCGTGGACTAGCTACCTACGGTGTATGTGCACCTAGTCCGTATTTGTGGCGGAGTTAACTGCCCTTACCTATCCCATACAGGTCAAGTGGATATGGGGATATGACGTAGGGAGTGTGGAGAAGAGTGCGGAGAAATATGGATGATCTATTCATTAGTTCGGGGTGAGTCTGCAAGGGGTGATGGTTTTAGTTGGCTACGGTGTTGGCGTGTATTTTCCAGAGTTGTGTGTATTTATGATCTTGGCTGTTTGTTCGGGAGGGTTATTGCTAAATAATGTTGACTAGGTTGGTGGGTTGTTAGGGGTCAGGGGTCTCAGGGAGCTGGCTGTGGGTGTGAAGGAAGGGGTGCATAAATCGCCAGCTGGCTAATTTAAGAGGATATATAAACCATGGTGAAATATTTTCATCTTGTATCTGGTTATCAGATATTGTGGGGACGCAGAGCCACAGAGTTCTCATCAGCGGAAGTTTACATATCATAGTCTACGGAGTACAGTCGGCTACTGTTGTGGCCATGATGTATCAGATAGGATCTGTAAGACAAGCAGAATATTCCGCACCATATGGCTGTATTATGCTCGAAATGATATTTGTAAAGTAAAGACAAGATTGACTCAAAACTCCGTAACTCATGGTATATAGACACATAAAGATCTGGTTCATATTCGTCCAGTAATGAAACATCAAACATCCCAATTCATTCAACGCGTGTGCTATGCATACATCGTGGCTCATCATATGATCACATAAGAAATTGTAGGTTGACATCTGGGGGGGAAGCTTAGCAAAAAGACATCTGACAAGGTGTATGATAGAGTGCTTACCCAAGGGATGACTGCAGCTGAGCTGCGGCTTTTGCGTATATTTCCCTTCTAACTCCGATCGGATCGAGTTCAGCAGTTGCAGGTAACTTTGATTGGGCTGCTGCGTCCATGATTTGATGAACGCCCAACTCAGCGCTCCGCGAGCTTCTCCGTCCTGGAATGTATCCGCGCTGGTTTCTGTTAGTGGAGGGACGCTTAGGATTAAGCAAGTAGACTTACGATGTCTGCGTGTCCTTTGATCCCGAGAACATGACCACATCCGCTGGAGAGGTCTTGGTCATCACCGTGCGCTGTCGGGCGGAGTCGCCAATAGCTGCTTTCTTGAAGAATCCAATGGCTGTCTGCGCCATGCTACTCAGGTCGCCTTTGCCGTATGAGAGGAAAGCACTGAACAGATCCTGTGCTGCCTCTTTAGCCAAATTGGGCTCTTTCAGAATACCCTGTGTCGAGTACACATAGGGTAGATCGAGTGCAGTACCGGAGTGACATGAATCGAAGATGGCGGTTAAACGGACACCAGGCCTAAGGGGACGGACCCTAGAAAATCATGAGTAAACTGGAATAACGCACAGAGGGGATTGTCGTACATGATAGCATGCATATCATCATCCACGATATGTCCGGCGGTACGGTAATCCAGAGGATAAATAACATCGTCGTAGCCTTGATCGCATTAGCACGATTCAAAATCAATCGGGGGAAAGACTTACCATCCTCCTCGTCTCCGTCGAGATCTGGGGTTCGTCCACCATGACCTAGATGATACGATTAGTCTTCAATTTCCGACTGCTCAGTCTAGTGACTTACCTGAGAAATGAACAAAAAGCGAATCATTCGGCTGAGCATCCTTCACCAGCCACTGCATCGCGCGCAGGATATTGGCTTTGGTCGGCACACTCATAGCGTTCTTCTGATCATCGGTCAGAATGACCATGTCCTCCCTCCGGTATCCGAATTTCTCGTGCAAGAAGTTCGACATGTTGGCGACATCGTTGATACAGCCGCGCAGCGCGTTCGGTTGCCCGAAGTAGTTAATCCCGATCAGAAGCGCTTTCCGGCGCCCCGTACATGTGGAGTACTGGAATCGGTAGTTGGACGGGGCTCCCCGACCAAAGTGCTGCGCTTCCTGCGGCGGACGCGGAGGCATGTGCCATGATTGCGAGCGGCCTATTTTTGAATATTGTTAGCGGGACAATTGCGGGATTTTTTTTTTTTCTCACTACGGGATTCACGGAGAGGATGGGCTTACTGTGGCCGTGGTATTGCCCATAAGGCGATGAGGAGGGCGGAGGTGGGGTTGGCGTGTGAGTGGGACCGTACGGACCAGGCGAGGGATAATGTGAAGGGGGCGGATAGTGATTGTACTGTTGAGGAGGTGGCGGGCCTGACGGGGGGTATTGCGGGGGGCTTGAAGAGGTCAGTCAGTACTGCATTGTCGCGCAGACCAGCGAAAAGGAATGGGTAAGCTGACTAGTATCCTTGGTGCGGGGGAGGCCAGTATCCAGGCTGCTGGCGAGGGTAGTCCCCATGCCACCCCTGCGGAGGGGGAGGAGCAGAATGAGGGTAGTACATTAATTGATCGATCGAACAAGCGACGAGATTCTGATTGAGGGGCTTTGTTGCGGGGTTCAAAGAGATCAGACAGTTGCCGAGTCCTGTCTCCACGAGAGGATCAAGAAAGAAGAAGGATGATCGAGATGGGTATGAGCACAACCAATACCTCTCGATGACCTGCTATTGGTGCGGAGAGTAAGGTAGAAGAGGACAAGAGAAGGGGAAGAGAAGAAAAAGAAGATGGAAGGAAGACGGCGCAAAGAGAGATTTTAAAGAAGATGAAGATCCCCAGGCACTGGGGCGACAGGGCTGGCTGATACGTGCGCTTCGGGAGGGGAGTCGGTGGGGCCGACACGAGGCTTAGGGCACCGGCGGTCAAGCATGAGGAACCGTTCTGTCCTGTGTATGATGCAATTTCAATCTTGATTATGGTGATTCTCCATGGTCCATTGCTTGGCTCAGTGGCTATCTAAACTAGGATTTTCCTTCCAGTCTCCCTCTGTTTTTTACCCGTCACTGTCAACTTCCATCGCGAACCTCCAGCCCTACGGTCGCTGCCCCCAAGACTCCTGCCTATTAATGGGAGACGCTAAACCCGTCCGTCCCGTTAGTTTGCCCCCCAAACCAGTTGGAGCCTTTAAGCATGATCGAGTCCACGAATCCCGTCGGCCGCCGCGACCAAGGATATGCTGGATAACACATCATGACCCGTGGATCCGTCCGTCGCAACCCACCAGTAGGGCAGACGCTTGCCCGGAAATGGCAGATTTCCAGAAGGTTCCTCTAGGCACCAGCATATCTCATTGGACTCTTGGCGTGCAGGGGATCCATTGGGCTGAGCCGGCTGAAAATGAAACCATGACGATGTCCTCACATCCGGGGCAAAATGGATGGAATCATGCCCCCTGCACGGATATTCGGCAGCTCTTTTGTCCACTCGTCGATCATGTGCCCGGCGCGCCCTGTTGTGCCGTGGGTTTTTCCGATCCAGTGACCGGGCAACCGTTATGGCATCTCCTTACTCTCCTGGGTCAGGTGATGTGGTTCTTGAGAGCAGCCGTTACACCGATGACTAACGAGTCATGCCATGGAATGGCTGGGACAAGGAAATCGCCGCTTATCACGGGTGTGGTCAGACACTCATGGGCGATGATAGCATGCCGAATCGCAATCGGCAATTATGGAATCATCGGAATTGGGTCATGTAAGGGAGAGACGGAGAAAGAAAAAGAAGAAAGTTGAGAGCGAAACAGTGGCAAGAGAATATGACTTGTCATGTTATATATCACTGCAGCCTGGCGACGGATGATTAGGCGGGGCTGAGGTATGGAGCCTCATGAATCAAGGCTCTTGTGAGAAATTCATCTAAGACATCGCCTCTTTTCAACTCCGTACTCCGTACAAGTCACTCTGCTTTGTGAACCGAAGATACTGGACCAAACCCAACGTGACAGCCTTATTCCGCAATCAATGTGACGGACAGGAGCTAGGATCCAGACGCGCCCATTCTGTGGGTAGCTCATGCGGAGGCAACACGTTTCGATGATCGGCTAGGATTGTCAGGCAGAGTGCAACCGTATAACGTCCGAGAGCGACATGAAGATGACCGATTATATTTGTCACCATGGAACCCCGCAGGACCGGGATACCCAAGTGCTTATTTGCATCCAGTTCGGACCATTTGTGATTGGCGTCAGCCTTTCACAGAAAACGGAACTGGGAACCGGGATTCGAGCTGTTGTACCCAAATGCGGCTAATACCCAAGGCCGCCCTTGTCATCATCAGTTGAGCTCCATGTAGCTGCGAGCTACTCCTGATCACGCGTGACGTATACAGCAATACCTGAAAATGTCAAGAGCACGGACGAAACATGACTGGTATGCTGGGCATTCATTTTTTGCTCCCTGCAGCGCTTTGAGCTTGCTAGCCTTGTAAATGACCCCTGGTCCTGGTTCGGGGGCAGTGCAAGGCGGGGTTGATCATTAGTACCTGGAATACCTATCACCATGCTTGTCTTGCAGGGAACACTTGAGCACTGGTACTGGCATTCATCATTGGTCAGTTGCTACCCTAGGTCAACCGACTCAAATAGGACTGATCGGTAATCCGAGGCTGGAATAGCACGCGAGTTGACGTGAGCCAATGTACGGTGTAAATGATCAGCCGTGCTCGGGGATTAAGTGACCAGTGACCACACCGACTCCAAATCAGAACGCGGCCGATCTCAGGATATACGAGCACACAATTGGGGCCGATAAGATCGCCCGAGCTATGGCATCGATCGCACACCATCCACGGTACAAGGATTTGGAGTCATGACAGCAACTAGAGCCGCATGGTCTCAGTCCTGAGCCCACTGTTAGTGCAAGATCTCGCTCGTACAATCGGATCGCCGTTGTCATCATGCGCGTCGCAATTTAAGCTTACGAGGGGGCATGTCCCTGCGTGGTTTTGACTATTGAGGGCCTAGAGTTGGAGAAAGGCTGAGACAAGAGGCTCAACCAGGGATATTACGCGGTCGGTGACTGGAAAGATTTCCTAATAATGAATGCGACAAAGAGACTAAGAGAGTGAGATTAAGTCCTCGGCTGCGACCCCAAAATTAGTGGCCAATTTTGCGGCTTGGCCGGGGTCCTTTATGGCCGCCCGCCACGCCAAGAGCCTCATTTTACGGGCTTTGGCGTATCGGTGAAGCGACGGCGAGTAAGCGACTGAAGCCTAGTCCACGGTTTTTGCCTCTTTTATTCTTATCTTGGTGTTTGTCGTTTGTTGACGAGTGCTGTCTTGGGCTGGTCTCAGCCGGATTGTGAATCACTGTAATTTATTTTTAGGACTGTCAAATCTCCCGGTGGCACAAAGTGTGTTGGTTGGCCGACAGCCTCGTGCTGAAGTGAATCACTGGGAAATTCCAGGGAGTTTTGAGGCTCTGAGGCTCTTGGGCTTGCCTTCCGCGCCGCCCGCGGACACCCTCGAAACCCACTAAAAGTTCGCAGTCACCACTAAGAAAGGGGGGCCAAAAACGATCATCATCAGCATCATCAGACTGCACGGCGTGCGGGCCCCTCGTGGCTTAGCTAGTTTTCGCTAGAATCCTGGATTAAACACGCGCCGATCTAGACCAATCGCATTACTTTTGCCGTACGCTGCAATCCTGCAATCTAGGTTCTCATTCCTTGTCCGCTTCTTTTGTCTCTTTCTAAACATTCTCAGAAGAGCCGCACCCACCTAGGGGTACTAAAACATGCCTCCCTTTCCGTCCACATTCACCACTAGCCTCATGGATTCATTCAATTTCTGGTCCGGGTGTTTTCCCTTTGGGCACTAAATGTCTTTGTGTGGATCCATGTGTCTCCATCTATTTACTGCTTTTTCCATTTTAGTCTTCCGGGAGGCAAAGACTGAGCGCAACCGCTTACTGTTTTGCCTGATCATATAACCTCTTTTCCGACTCCAAACTCAGGATTCCCTTTTCAGATGTTTTGGAGAATTACACAGCACTACCTCGGTCATGACGGTCGTGACCAAGAATCTGGATTCCATCCCCTACGATGTTTTCTACCAGGTAGCTTCGACATTGGACTGTCATGATTTCATCCACCTGAGTCGCGTGAACCGATCGCTCAATGCTTTGATGCAAAGTGAATCAATTGCGCGAAAAACGATCGAGGTGAGTTCCCTTCTTGAATTGGTCCATTAAGTTCGCTCTTTTTTTTTTTTTTTTTTTTTTTTTTTTTTTCTCTCTCTCTTTCTCTCTCTCTTCCCCTTCTTCTGTCTTGGCCACATACTGACCAAATCTAGAACAATCTCCTTCAAACCAAGGAAGGCCAAGAAGCCAAACAAACCAAAAATTATCGCCGAGCAGTTGGGCGTTTGTTTGACATCAAAGAAGCGTTCGCCACGGCCCAACCGTACTCAGCCTCGGTGTTGGGTTACGGCAGCGCATTTTTGTACAGTGGCGGCTCCCTTTGTTACATCTACAACGACGAAATCCGCGCCTTGGATGTACACGGCGGCGGTCGGATCGAACAGGTGCTGAACCTTTACAGCGTTCTTTCCCGCGCCATCCCGGGATGCAATCCGACAGAGGACACGACGCAAATCTCCCTGATGCAATACGGATACGGGGTGCTTGCTTTTCTTGTAGAAGTTGTAGAGCGACGCGAATCCTGGCTGCTTGCCGTGGACATGCGGCGAAAGGGCGACTGCGGGAAAGGCGGGCGACTGCGGCTCCGGACTCAGCTTCAATCCACAAGGCGGCTCTTCGTTCGTCACGACGACGCCTACCTTTACTACGGCACTCACTCGGCGCTGGGTTACCACGGATATCCGCAATGGGCGGTCAGCTGCGTCGATCTGACAACCGGGCACCATCTCACCGAGAAACCGATCGAGTTACACGATTTCGCCGGATACGAGATCGGGCAAACTGTTTGTTTTGGAGTTCACGAGAAACATCTCTACGCCGTGTCGACACAGGTGGACTTCGAAGAGGAAGAGGTAGACTGGACGTCTTTCTACGTCTGGGTGTGTTTGTCGCCGCGCAGGAATACGGGCCCCGTGACTCTTAACCGAACTTGGCGGCGACAGCATCGCGAGGGTCCAATCAACGACACCTGGTCCGATCTCTCGCTGCGACATGACGAGTCGACGAATAAACTCATGGTTCTGGAGTGTCGGCGTGAGTGGCGTGACGGTGGCAGCGAAAACTGTCGCACGTATTATGTGCAGCCTCTCCCGTCGCCCGCTGAGATCCGCCAGAGTAAGCGGCAGGGAGGCAACGCAGGACAGCTTTCAGGCCCCGCCCCATTGCCCGACGAACCGTTGACCAAAACCCTGGATTCTTCCAACAAGCCCAATTACGAGCGGCCGCGAAAACGTCTACGCCGACATTTCCACCAGGAATACCAATTAGGGGCATCCGGCAGCGGCAGCGGCAGCGGTGCCAGCCCAACTCGACGTCAGGACTTCATCCTTGCAAAAACAAAGTTTCGCACATACAATATTTCAGCCTCGAGTTTTGTCGATCTGGTTAATGATCCGAGCCCTCCGTCGGGCGGTTGCTTCGTACCACACGACCGACTGCGTTTGCGCGTGGCCTCGCGCAAACGCAAATGCCCTATCGACGAGGACGGAGACGAAGGCTCCAAGGGACTTTTGTACAAACCAGAACTAGCATCGCCGGACGGTACACCCCTGAAGAATAGCGAAGAGCGTTATGCATCTCGCGGGATATCTCTATGGCCTCCGGATGATGCTCCGCCGGAGCTTAACAAACTTCTATGCCCATCCAAAAGAGTAGGAAAGATACATGCGGTTTCAGATGAGCGGTCGATACTCTACTCCGTGGACCAAGAAGGCCTAGGCCCCGGTAATCAGGCAATCATTCTGATCAACTTCGATCCGGCCCTTCGGCTGTCGGGTCTGCAAAAGTTGGAGATGCCTGACCAGCTTAAAGCTCAGAAGACCCAAACAGGCGTTGACATTGAGCGACCTCAACTAGCCGATATCGGATGTGAACGTCTAATGCCTCATACAACATTTACCGGGAAAAGGGCAAACCAGGCTTTGCCATCTGTCCGGGAGGAGCCGGCTATGTATCTCACTATCCGACGTGGATATTGGCTTCGATGACATGGACCTCGTCAGCCTTGCTTTTACTTTCTATTTGATGACTTGTAATCTGGAGGAAACATGAGATAAATGACCAAAATAGCCGATATAAAAATTCCAAAATTTCGGAATCTAACCTCTTTGCTTTTATCACGGAGTAACTTAATTAGGTCTGTCTTGACATGAGTCGTACCATGTGGTACATACGCAGAGTAGGACCGAAGCCCTGACTGAGATTCCGGCTGTCAAAACTAAACGGATTAGCACCAATGACAAAGGTCCGATTCCATAAGCAAGGAAGGTCAATTAGCTTTCAGAATAATTCTGCGTCTCTTAGTCACGTCACACGCTTCTCTCTTGTTTGAGCGGTTCACACGACCAATGATTTGAAACTAGACTTGTCCTGCAGGTTGAGTCTCGTAAGCACTACTCTGTAGTTACATACGATCGCTTGCCTTGACCCAGCCTTGCCGTTTTCACCCTCTAATTAAATTAAACGACTCATTAAAACAAGGAAGTACCGGCGGAGTAAGTACTCCACAAAATCCTTATTCCTTCTTACCTCAGTGTCCTAATCACATCAACCAAATAATGACCGGCAATCTTCGACATCCTACGGAGTTTTCCACTCACATCCCCCATTCCTACATATCACATCCAGATAGGCCAGATCTGCATTGGCCCACCTCATCTCATATCTCACTGCCGTAAGTTGCAAAAACTCCGTACTTTTCCCAACCATCTATTTACCTATCGATGTATGTAGCCCAACTCAATAAAGCCTAACCATCGCCTCATCCCTACCTCCGTCGGAGGAACTAACTATCCATAATCCCCGATGCTTCCGTATGCATAGCCAACTCACCCACCTCATCTCCTCACCTCTCCTCTCTTCCTGCGTTTACTATACGGCAAATGCCCCAGCCTTCTTCACCGCGTCAGATCCGTGCGTACCCTGTACCTTGTAGCTTCAATCGATAGTTCAGCAAGTCGTCACACCTGAGTGCAGTATGTATGTACTTATGTATCTATGGTGTACGGATACTATCTGCTTACTCTACTCCCAACAAACAAAATCAAACGGTCAAACTAACCCCGCCCGTGTCTGTGTCTGTGTGCCCACAATAATACGAGCTGACACAGACCACTACACTAATTCACTACATACCTACTAGTTATTTGACTGACGTGACCTGACTTAGTTACGTGGATAACTAATTTGTTGGTTGGTTGGTTGGTCTATTAGTTGGTTAGTTAGCTATCTGGCCGACCAGACTGGGAAAGGACTCCTTACGTACAGGCCAAGATTGTCGGGTCTAGTGTTCGTTGCACTTGCTGGGGGTCGGTTTGCTTCTCACATTGCCTGGTTAACGATTTTCTCATGCTCAATGGTCGCAGGGTTGGCTGCAATTTGCTAGGCTGGGCTGGGATGTACAGTATGTACAGTACTGCATAGTATGATGAGCTAGACTTCTAGTAGTAACTTTTTGACGGTGAAAGGGGCCATAGCTCCTGTCTGCTGCTTTTCCTTTTTCCCCCCCTCAACTTAGCATTTCCTGTTTGAAGAGTGGGGAAGGAGGGGAGAGGCAGAGGAGGGGTTGTTGATTGATCGACGGTATCTGGCGGATTGGGGCGTGGATTGTGCATTTTTCTTGACCTTTTTGTGATGTGTAGAATGGAATGGCGTGAGGTAGAGCTTCTGCATTTGCTTCATCTTGCTATGGGTGTTATGTCTGTGGAGTAGGCTGTGGCTTGTTCTGCTCGTTTGCCCTTTATACAGGCGATCTATACGGTGTATGTACGCAGGAAGACTTACACCATCTCGGTAGAAAATGTTGATTGAAACCTATAAATTACTTGATTTCGGTCCAGACCGATCGATGTGTAACTATTGGTTCTCGATCCCGATTCTAGATTGACACTGGAAAACTCGAGAAGTGCCAGCTTCATGTAGGTACTATAAATAGAACTGGTTGTTCCATGCCTTGACTGGAACCATGTAAGAGGGTGATTTGCCCTACTAGTTAGGTATATGACCGCTTACTATGCATACTAGGCTAGCACCTCCAGGGATGCAGGCAACCTTCCCTCATGTCGACCAGTGAGACGCACCGTCAATATGCGTCCAAGCAAACCCGGTCCGTGCAAAATAACCTGAGTTTCTACAGTGTAAGAGTTTTCTCAGTATATTGATATGCAGCTACTGTATACGTAATGAACTTCCTTGACGAGCGGAGTTTCCAATTCATCTGGATCGCCACCTATCATGTGACTTTTGTCATCATATCTCGCAGGCTTCGCCCGGATTGAGAATGCAGGAAGACACTGCTTACGAGACGTACTGGGTGGCTATTCTGAGCTATATGCTAGAATTTGTCGACGGTAGAGATCTCCTGGATGAAACCATGCTGCAAGAACGCTACAGAAGATTTTATCAGGCTCTTAGATTGGCAGAGCCTGCGATTTTCACGATACTTGATGAGTTTCGATTGGTTTTAATTGAAGTGAGTCGTCTTTCGGTGAAAGCTACTTGAAAAATGAATACAATATCGCTATTTCTTGGTATTAACGGACGAAATGAAACAAAGAGTAGACCTCCTTTCCACGGGGTCACTACACTTCAAAAGTCTTGTCACAATCAAATCCTTCCGACTGGGAGAAGTAGTATCCTCTTTGGTTCGAGGTCACTGCTTTCCCAGTCTTCGCGTCTTGAAAGTCACAATTGAAATGCGTATGACCAAAAGCCCAAAGTTTGACAGCCCGGTTTTCCCAACACGGCTCGGCCGAAAGGTCGCTCATGAATGCCGAGGAGATCTTGCTGTTAGCATGTTTGGGGTCGACAACCTTATCATCGGTTGATGGGCAGAAGTGAGTAAACACGACCACTTTACGCTCAGGCTCGGTGCGCGAAATGTGATCAATTTGCTGGTTCAGCCACGCTACGTCGGCATCGTGCGCCTCTTGATGGGCTTCGATTCTCCAGTCATCGATGAGGTAGAAGTCATTCAGCCCAAAGCTGACGCTTTCCTTTTGTGCTTGGGCCACCTGTGAGAACAAAGTACACCCAAGGATGGTGGTGGTCGGTGAGATGTCGTAACGGGTTTGGTCCAGAATAACAAGTTCACCGAGCTCTTCGCCGCGCCCTCGAATGTGGTCCATTCTCTGTTTGAACCGGCTGATGGTGGACTTTGTATCTGGCCAGCTGATGTTATACGCTTCGTGATTGCCCAGCACCAGAAAGACAATGCGGAAGGCTTTTAACTGTCTGCGGAGAAATTCGTACAGCCCCTCATCTTTGGCATAGCCAATGTCGCCTAGTAGCGCTAGATATGGCGCCTTGGGATTGATTTCGAAGACATCGTATGCAGCAGGAGATTCTAAGTGAAGGTCTGAGATAATCTGGATTTTCATATTTGCTGGTAAGATGCAACGTGTGTCGTAGGATCCTTATAGAGGCGTTGCCTACTGGAGGTTTCCGCCCGAGAGAGGGAGGATCCCGTCAGATTGGGCGCTAAGCTACATACAGTAATGTAAGCGGGCGGAGCTCGCTGCTACGGACTTTCGGAGACTATAACAACGGATATCAGTGTGGTAAACACGGAAAGATAAATTGCTGCGATGATATCTGACACAATGTGGCTGCTGCATTTCGTTCTTCAAGACCTGATCACGACAGCTGCCAGATCACGCCAAATATCGTATTTCTTATCAAGTTGTTGCAAGAATGCCGTCAATGTCGTATCCGACGTAGGTTCCGGAATGTCACGGCGTAGGGAAGCATCCAAATGATTCCAAGCAAGCGACAGCTGGGTCGCCAAGTTGTCGATAGAGGCTGCTCGAGCGCTGCGAAGAAGTTGTTGAACAAAGACACGCGGGGTGCGACCCTGCTTGACGTCGCTTAGTCCATAGGTCATGTTCCTCAGCTTCTTCAACCAATCGAGTCACGTCACGCATTCGCTCAACGAAGATATAGATGACTTTGTAGTATAATTGGTGCCCTTGATTCTGAAATACTTGATCCGATGCCTCAGGAAGAAAAATGCCCATATCTTTGTTACTCCAAGCGACATGTTGAATCGCGGACTGGCTGGAATGAGGCTGATGGAAATGGTGAGAAATACCACTTCTTGGTTCAGGTGAGGCTGGAGAAGTGGGCGAAGGATCTTGATCGCTAGCATCTCGATATTAAAGAACCGTTTCCAACTCCAGTAGTCGCTGGTTAACCTGAGCTTGGAATTCTTGGAGCAATTTGATGCAAGTTCATTTGAGGGCTATCTTGTGTTCCAAAATGTTGGGTGCCATTTACAGCTCGACCTGGAACATGGGCATGGCTAGATATACTCTCTGGTACGGCTTGAGCGAACTTTTGGTCGTGACTGATTGAGCCCATTTTTTCACTTGTGTTTTCAAAAGAGGCAGATTGACGAATACTGGAGCAAAAGCTATTGGGCTGCCGATTCTGTTTCATGTGAGGAGTGGCTTTCTCTGCACCAAATGGTCACATATTAGTAGCTTTTGTGACTGCCCGGTTAATCTTTGAGGTCGCACGGCTTGTTGTCTCCGATGGTTGTGATTGGTTTGGTATGAATTAATGTACTGCATACGCGTATCTATGAGGTTATTGTCGGTACTTGATGCCGTGCTGTTCCTTGAAGAATTATTGGCTCGCTGGTTCTTTCAGGTTCACTTCTATCAAATAGGTTTGTACGTAGTGATGACAAAAACATGAAGGAAAATGTCTTTAAATGCCCTATCCTGACATGAAATGTATACTAATTGGAGTCATCATCCTTACGTTGACATTTATCGATTTCGCATTTTCGATTGAATCAGTGCCAATCCTCTAATATCTTGCTCTTTTTCAGGCACGTTGCTAAACGCCCATCCTGACGTTTATATGACACAGAAGTATAGTATACACTCCAGTCGTGGAACATGAAAGGCCTGCCATACAGTGCCAAGCCGCAGATTCTATCAAGAGTTCTGCCTGGCAGTTGTTGAATACTCCCTTTTGTCATGCACATGCATAGTGCCAGTACCATTCTCATAGATGTGGTGTGTTCTGGCAGAGCCATTCTTCGGCTTGACCTTGGCGCTGATAATATTCGCCGTATCATTGCGGTTATAATGAGATTTATGGATAGGGTTGCTGCCATCGTTGCGATGCCTGTATACTCTGTCGTCAGTACTATAACATAGCAAGGAACGGATGTGTTCGAGCACGTACAAGATTTCGACGGATTCAAGTTCTCCGACTTTCTAAGAGACTGTTAGTGCACATCCCTGACATTTGAAGGCTATCCAAGGCATCTTCTATACCTTGACGGCACCGTTCTCGACATAATTGAAAAAGGCATCTTTGAAAGGCTCATCAAGTTTGTCGGCAGGGTATCCCAGGAATTTCACGAGGGTTTGTCGAGCAGAATGGAAAGTTCTTTTGATAGACATAGACATGATCGCGTTCCCAGTACTTTTGTTTTAACAGAAGGAGACAATGATAGAATAGAAGCATGAACTGAGGCAGGTCAAGTGGAATAATGTTTTGCAATGTTCCCCATCTGCGGGAACCCCGTGGTTTTTAATATCCGAGGGGTGCACTGTATAGAAGCACATGGCTGTCCATTTTGTTCGAGGTGCCGAACGAGTGTATCAGCTGTCGCCTATATGATCTGGCTTTGCCAATAGTGTGTATGTGAATGGGTTCTAGCCACTCCAATGTCGCGGCCGTGCACCAAAAGCGCTAAGACAACCTATAGTTCATAGCGCTGGGGGAAAAAGAATGATTGGGCTATGTGAGCGCATCTAAAATTGTCGATCCCGGGGGGCGGCTGCTGATTGGAAATCATATGTTGTTGTCGCTAGTGGTAGTATTTCAGCTCAAACGGTTTGGCGCCTAAACTGCGACGGGGTTCATACTTTGATTTTTTGGGTAGAGGGGAACGGTACAGATTCAAGTGGACAAAAGGTCAAGTGCCAATCGGCCATAAGGGCCATAACTCCGGTGACAGAGCTAGTCATGTGACTGGACTCATCCAGACCTTGTTCTTGGCGTTCCGACACTCTCCACCTGCGGGAAACGGCACACCGTAGTTCGAGCGCACGGAAGTGCCTTTCACTGATCGGATTTCAACAATCAGTCTGAGTGTTTTGATTGGTTTTGATTAGGCGCTGTGATCAAGGCAGCAATTCTTTGCGACGAGCCTTAGGGGACGAGATCACCTGACTAAACAGGTAACCGTCGACATCCTTCACCCCTTGAGCCACCTCCGACCTACGTACAACGCGCTCAAGTCTACATCACTATTGGATCTGTAACTTGCAGCAAAAAAAAATTACCAAATCATGTTCTCCTCACTTTTGCGATCTTTCCCCCAGCTCGGGCGGAGATGGAAACCTCTCAATTTCTCTAACCCGAACTTCGTCCGCATCCCTGAAGGGCAGAAACTTGAAGAGGAAACTCTGCCAGACTATGTGGCTTCGCACTACTACCCAACCCGGATAGGGGAAGTTATCAAGGAGCGATATCAGGTCATTGGCAAACTAGGATTTGGATCTACCTCAACTGCGTGGCTCGCACGGGATATGGAGTAAGCCCTCATGACTTTTAAAGACAGTTTTTCAGATATACTTATGCTCTAGAAATTCAGTCGCTGTCGTTATGTTATGCTCAAAATCTTCGTCCAGACCTCTTTTATGGGCCAACAAGTGGATAACGAGCTCTCTATATATAGGCATATAGAGCAATCTTCAACCGCCCATGCCGGTCGCGACGTTATAAGAACGTTACTTGATACATTCGATATCGACGGACCTCAGGATAAGCATCGATGCCTTGTGCATCCCCCACTATGGGAAAGCGTTCTAGCCTTCTTACGCCGCAATCCAGTCGAAAGACTACCCTCTGCAGTTCTCGCAGTCGTTCTTCATCGTCTTTTCTTAGCCTTAGATTATCTTCATACAGAGTGCCAGGTCGCACACACTGGTTTGTAACCTAATATACCTACCCCTCTTTCTGTACACCTGCAATCTACTTACCATTCTCCCTATCAGATATCAAGGCCGATAACATCATGTTCGGTATCAAGGATGATTCAGTCTTCACTGATTTTGAGGAGAACGAACTTCAACGACCTGTTCCGCGGAAAGAATTAAACACAGACGGGAGGATAATCTATGCTTCTCAGAAACTCAAAATACCGAAAAACGTTGCAGCCCCTGTCCTTTGTGATTTCGGCTCAGCCGTACATGGCAATCAATACCATTCAGTTTTCATCCAACCTAAGATTTACCGAGCACCGGAAGTGATTCTAGGGGTCCCTTGGACGTATAGTGCCGATATATGGAATGTGGGATGCATGGTAAGATGAACAGCCCTCGGAAACGGAATATGTCAGTCTGAGAAGCGCAAAACGCTAATCGTCCAGTTTTAGATATGGGATATTTACGAAGGCGGTTCCTTATTTACAGGCGAGGACCCCGAGTTTGAGAGGTATAGGAGTCGAGCACATCTTGCGGAGATGATCAACCTTCTTGGTCCTCCACCTCCTAGTCTGCTTTTCCAAGGGCAGCTAACAGACAAATTCTTCTCCAAGGAAGGTAAGTGATTGTTGTCCTTCTAGAATAACTAGAAATGTTTGACGTCCAAATCCACTAACTGGATAGCTTTAGGTAGTTTCCTCGCTCCAGATTTATTAACTGATCGAGTTCCGCTTGAGGAAAGGGAGACTACCCTTGACGGAAAAGGGGAGCGAGAGGCCTTTTTACGTTTCATGCGCAAAATGCTGCAGTGGGAGCCTGGAAAGCGTAGCTCTGCTAAGGAGTTAGCGGAGGATGAATGGATACATAGCCATATGTAGAGCAATTGCCCATGTTCGGCAGTCCTACTCTGTACGATAGGATGCGAAGATATGAACAACAATCTACAAATTCCAGGCTTGGGATACCCTCTCAGGTGTCCAAGCAGGGGACAGCTTATACTCCTGATTGGATACGATTGGTAAAACAATGTTCGCACCCAATACAGAAAATTGACGGCATACCTCTAGGCCGATTTAAGACAGGCAGAACACAGGACATTTCCGAGTAACAGCGCCGGCCACTAAAAGAAATAAATTGGGAGTGACCGACGGATTACAGGGCATCTGTTCCATCGGAGGAAGAAATCTGTTTTAGCTCTGATCCTTCGTACTAAATCCCGACCCCCGCTTTGATAGTCTACCTTGTGATTGGCACATCAGGTATAGCTACGTCAACAAAATTGAAGCCTAACCAGTGGCAGAAAAAATTGTGACTCCTTATAGATAGGCCCCCTGTTTCCTATTATGACACATTAATCATTTCTCCGGGCATTGGAGCGTGACTTGGATATCCCGGTCAAAATTCCAGGATGTGTAAGACCGGAGTTAAAGTTATAACTAATCGACTCCACCCCCTAAATACCCCAGGTTTTTACGGACATTAAGAGAACTCTCTTTTTGCTATGTCGGAAATCAGAATTGCAGTCCCTATAAACTAATGAACTATCCGACTGATCTGATTCTTCTGCCAAGCTCGCGTTCTCTCGGATCCGTCCTTACACACGAATTATGCTGATCCTCGCCCGTTGCCATCCTCATCTTCGACACAAAGCCATGCTCACTCGGTTGCGCCTTAGGCTACCGAGTCGTATCCCAGCGAACTACCACCGCACTCGAGTCGCAAACTTCCGAACAAAACAAGATGATGTTCCTCGTGGTACAGCTCCGAGGCCGATGGTCCGAAAACTTCAGAGACCCATTGCATCACTATTCGATTGGTTTTCACACTCTCAAAGCCGACGGCCATATATCACCCAGCTGTGCCTTACACCGCTGATATTCTGTCTTGGTGACTTTTCTGCACAAATGATAGGCGATGATGATTTCGACTATCGTCGCTCGCTGCGGAGTATCATCATCGGCCTTGCGATCGCGATTCCTAGTCACGAATGGTTCCTGTTCTTAGGGCGACGGTTCAACTACAGCTCATCGTCTCTGTCTTTGGGGGCGAAGGTAGCTGTCAACCAAACCGTGTACACTCCGCTGTTCAATGTTTACTTTTTTGCGTTCCATGGACTCCTCGCCGGGGAGGGGCTTTGGGGTGCAATTGAAAGAGTAAAAGAAAAAGCGTCTATCAGTATTCCCAGGAGCTTTCTATTTTGGCCTTTGGTGACCGCATTCAACTTTTCATATGTCAAACCCCAGTCTCGGTCGATTGTAACATCGATTTTCTCTGTGTTTTGGCAATCATACTTGAGTTGGTTGAATAGTTCTGCTGGAGAGGGAAAAGGAAGCCTAAGGGCAACTAGAGCTGCTTGATGAAACTAGCTAGAAAGGTCCTACTGAGGAATATTAAGATAGAATAAATCCGAATGCTTTGGCATTCTTGATATCCTATACTGGCGTCTGATAGGAATTCGGAGTCGTGTTGGAAAACTGTGCCGGGCGTTCGCTTAGGAATTCAGGGCGTCCCTATAACCGACCCCTGCGTTTCAGTAATAATCATTTCTGGATGCTTAATAGCAGGGATCGGTTAGTGTTCCCCGCCATCAAATTCTCGCTTAGGTACGGAGTATCCCCTATATAGCTACGCCTCGCAAGCTTTTTCTACCCTTAGCCATCTGCAACCTCGCAGCTCTTCGTTTATTCTATTTTTTTTTTTTTTTTTCATTCCTGGTAAATCAGTCAGTTCCGCTTAGTCAATGCCCTGTATTTAGTTGCTACAGAGTCGCTATGCCAGACGAAGAGCAGCATGAAGCCTCAACAAGGAACGCTGCTCGACCCGACAATGCGGAACCCAAAGATCAAAGCACCGCCAAGGAGATCCGACTGCTCGATCGCTTCACATGGGCTAACTTCACCTGCACCCAGTCTACTGGCGGCGTGGCTATTCTCCTGTCCGAAACCCCCCATCGATTTCGCGGGCTCCAGACTGCCGGTGTCGTAGTCTTCACCCTCAACCTAGTTCTGTTCGTCCTCTTCACCACAGCCATGATCTGTCGGTTCATACAAAGACCTTCCAACTTACGCAAATCCGTCACGATACCCCCCGAAGCCTACTTCACAGGTTCTCTATGGCTCTCGATGGCGACCATCATCATGTGCATGCAGCGTTTCGGTGTTCCTCACTCCGGTCCTTGGATCATCGTTGCCGTCCGCGTACTCTTCTGGAC
This sequence comes from Aspergillus ostianus, assembly GCA_025592935.1. Classification (NCBI taxonomy): domain Eukaryota; kingdom Fungi; phylum Ascomycota; class Eurotiomycetes; order Eurotiales; family Aspergillaceae; genus Aspergillus; species Aspergillus ostianus. Next base: position 62,566 of record JANFQY010000086.1, read on the forward strand.
CTATGCTGCTATCACCCTGACATATAACATCATCGTCTTCGTCATCATGTTCATCATTTGCCCCCTAAAGCCTGGTAGCATGAGCCCACCAATGTTCCTGATGATTTATAACGCCATGCTGACCGGCACTGTCGCGTCGGCTATTGCAGCAGATCAGCCCCCCTCACAACGAATAGCCATCATCGTTGCCGGTATTGCTTTTCAGGGCCTTGGGTGGATGCTATGTCTTTTGTTTCTTCCGCTCTTCGTGAACAACATGCTTATCAATGGTCTTGGTCCGGCAAGCCAGAGACCAGGGCTCTTCATATCCGTGGGCTCATCAGGATACACCATTGTGGCTCTTATTGGGAGCGCCAGGGCGATCCCCGACGGATACGGATACTTTGCGAAGCACCCTACTGCTTCAGAGACCCTGAACGTTATGGCATTGTGGATTGGCATCTTCCTTTGGCTTTTCACGTTCTGGCTTTTCGCGATTGCACTGGTCGCTCATGTGCCCATTGTGATTTCCAAATACGGCAATGATATGTCGCAGCAGATGAGCTTTACACTTCCTTGGTGGGCTATTGTTTTCCCGAATGTTGGCTTCACAATTGCTACGATTTATCTTGGCGAGGAGCTGGAATCTAACGCTATAGCTTGGGTGGCAACAGTCATGACTGTGTTGGTCCTTGCGGCATGGCTCATGGACTTATACTTGCATCTAAAGTCTATATTTCAAAGGCGCATCATGTAACAGTTTTTTCGGGGAAATATACAATATATTGTGTGTTAGGGTATCTCCAATGCTCTAAGCTCTAAATAGGACCAAGTGATTGTATATTATTTGCTATTAGAGTGGCTAGCAGTGGGCGAATTTTACAGAGGAGAGCATACTATGCTGCCGCATCCGAAATCCCCCAATTCCCCACTCGGGTCACCCCGCGTCCGGCAGCCTTACCCACTGCCGTTATTCTATACCAATCATGCGTGGTTCCAGGCATCTGTGGGGTCAGCCTATGCCACCCCAACTGTATGCTGGAAGCCGGCTTCAGTTTAGAGGTATGGCAAGATAAACTCCTAACTGTGAAATAAGAAAACCTTGTGCTTGCTAATTCAAAGAATGTACGTCAAAAATTCTCGAAAGATCGAGGACGGAGGACTTTGACATCAAACACGAATCAGTGAATAGGTTTTGCATAATGGGTAATCGAAGAACGATGAGAGGTAAGAGGAGAGATGTTGCTGTACTGCACGGAGAGCTGAAGTCCGGGGTCTAATGATCTGGGTAGTCCGAGAGTTCTATATGTAGCTCTTTATAGACCAGCATCTTCATTACCATTATCACTTGATAGACCTCTTGATAAACATTCTAGTTGTAAAGGATCACCCATATATGGGGAATTAAAGCTTATTAATTTGCTATTACAAATGCTGCTTGAAATAACTGAGATCTCTAAGGTCGCAACTTAGATATGACATTCCGCAACTTTCAAACAAGGATAGAACATGAAAACCGGAGGCCAACACAACAGGCTATGCCATGGTATGCAGATATGCCATCGCCGATATTTGCTCTACATAGCTATAAAAATTTCATCGAGCAAGCCACTTTTGAACTACGCACAAGAAGGACTATTGAGGAGCTACAAACTTGCGTAACAAGACACGGTGTGTCCTTGCCATCTTTGGTTCAATGAATGGACATTATCCCCCTCCCATAATACTGTCCGCCTGATATATGACATTTCTCAGGTCAAGGCTACACTGGAAACTCATACAAGACCGTCAACATTCGTTGTCTAATCAAAAGTAAATAGAGGACTGTCAAGTACTCATAACGCCTCGAGGCTTAGAGCGAGGCAAACTCTGTTTGCATAAAGTGCGGTCGAATTTCAACATCGGGCCGTAGTTTATCAAGCCAATATTTATAAAAGATAAACAAGTTTACTGATATTCGAGGGTAGATAATTTTAAAAAAAACCGAATAATTTCTTTTGATTAGAATGGAGAAACTAGTTCGAGCAATAAAACATCTCACCTGCTGCTCAAGTAAGCAGGCGTCCATATCACCAAAACTTTTCACACTATTTAAGAAAACACGAATCATACATACAGAGAGGGCGGTTACATGCTGCATCTGAAATGCTCCACTCAATGATTATCTTCTGCGTTCTTCCGGACTCAATATCTTCACATATGGAATGCAGTAGAAAACCCTCGAATAGGACAATGCTTCGGCATAATTAGGACAAAGCGATAAATTATCCGCGACGTTCCATCTCACAGATTTTAGAGCATAAAACACAATATGGTGCATGTCTAGTTAACAGGAGAAAGGAATCAAGGTCTTCAGAATGTCTAGGTCTCAAAGCTCTAGGAATCCGGGACGCCATCATGAAACAACGGCCATAGATCTCTTTTCTAGGTATGCATTTCCCTGTTGCTTGGGTCCAGATAATCTCAACAGACCCCCGGACCAAAATCAACGAAAAGTTGTAGATATTGAGATTCCAGGGGTAAATCTCTAAAATGTTGGAATCCTCAGAACCGAGAATTGAGTTAAAGTTAGGGGTAGGCCCGCAGAAACTAAATAATATCCACAACATACCAAGTTGATAATAATAGAAAAGGCAAATTTTGCAACAAGACAAAAGATGGTTAAATGGAGAAGGAGTTCGTAGATCAACCCACCTCCTAGACTACTCTCTAGTCCCAACAATCTCAAGCCAAAACAGCGGGAGTTTGGAGATGGGGACGTGATCGACGGGCGGGAGTCGGTTCGGTCTAGATGGGTCGACTCATTATTGGGCTTTGAATCTATCTTGGAGTTCCCTTCGCGATACCTTAGGATATGGATTAAATGATATATTTGTTTCGGAAGGTTAATTGGTACTGTTGCTAATTGGACTCTTTATTCTGTCTAATTAGGTGTCGTTTTATCATGGCTTGTGTTAGTTGTATGTAATAGATCAATCACTCAACGCCGCTCGATGTCTTCGACATCTGGATATATGTAAGTATGTACTTGGCCCTAGGAAAGAGGGAGTGGCAAATAGGAACAAAGAAAAGGGAATATAGACATCGTAAATCGCATCACATCAAACCAAATCTAATAACAGGAAGCTGAGCAACCCCAATAACCACCATCTATAAGTTCAACCCCTCTATCACATTTAATATGTTTTCCCGTTTCTCCGGATCATTAATTAGATCATCCCAGATCTGGTCTTCGAACGACCGTGCCTTCAAGGATGACTCCGTACTGCTCTCGTCTCGAGCCTTACCCGCTATATTATCTAGCATCTCCTGTCCCTCTTCAGTCATGTTCATGTTATCGGCTGCCTCGGCGAAGATATTCGTGCCGTTGGGCCGAAGCACGCCGCGGAGGGTGTTTGTGATGAGTCCCGCGAGCGGCACTTGGGCTGTCATGGTAAGGTTCTTCATCACGTTCGTGTAGTAGGGTACTTCGGTGCCGTCGTAAAATACCGTCTTGCCGACCGTGTCGAGGGTGAGGGTCCCGTCTCGGATAGATTCGAGCTGGGTGGCGAGTACGCTGCGTAGGTTTTTGATCAGTACGCGGAGGTCGAGCATTCCGTGTACTGGGGTCGAATGGTTGCCTGGTCGAAGGATGAGGTTGTCGAGGGTGGCGTTGCCGATGACGAGGTCGCCAGATTTGACGTCAAGAGTTGTTGTGCCCTGGGGATGAATTAGTGGTGCATTTGGTGGTCGAAGAAAGGATGATACTTACAATCTCGAGCGTTAGGACGGAGGGGTTAGGTAGGGTTGCGTTGGCGATGAGATTAGTTCCGTCTTCTCGAGGGGGGAGCAGGAGCTGGGTGTCTTTGATAGCGAAGCCTTCGAAGGAGTTCAGGGCTGCAGATTGCGTTAGTTTTGATATCCAGCATGATCTGACACGACGGCTTACTATTCTGAGGGATATCCTTGTCCATCGTGACGTGGTTTTTGATCTGTCCTAGATAGGCGGTGGTTTTCCCCCATACCGATAGCGGACCGTGCTTCATGAACACGACGTTGTGCACGTACTGCGTCCACTCGGCGACATTCAAAGGAGTGAACTGCTTGTCTACTCCCAGCGTCGTGTTGCCGCTGATCACGTAGTCTTTCAGATACAACTTTCCCCAGGTGCCATTTCCGGGCGAGGCACGGTTGAACAGCTCCAAAGTCATGGGATCAATGCGCACCGGAACCCCCAGAGGAAGCTTCAGCGCGGACTCAATGGTGAGCTGTACCGATTCAGGTCGTGGGTGCATGACATCGGCCTTAACTAGGAGCAGCGTTGAATTATCCACGACTCGCTGCGCAATGGCGGGGATGATGACAAGGAAGCTGTTGCTCGTTAGTTTCCATCATGGTAATAGGAGGAAATGGTTCATACAATATGGGTAGAAAAATGACGAGGAAGATGATACTGAAGAAGGTATAGCAGCACCAGAACCGAGCCCAATGGCGTCGGAGATTCTGCGTGGGTGTCCTCTTGACCTTCTCTAAGGTGATTGTATCGGCCGTCTCGATATGCTCAATGTCATACCCCTCACCATTCTCAGGTAGAGGCCCGCGATGGATTCCCACCGCGTTTTTGGCATCTTTGGAATCGAGATAGGTCTTCTTCTCGTCCATGGCTGGTGGAATGCCCTGATTTGGACCACAGAAGTCGAGATTATGCAGCAATTCACTTGCTCAAACGACGCAAGCGATCGACTTGGAGAGATATCGAATATTAATATTAACAATTAGCGCAAATAGGTATGGGCGCAGGTGCAGCTGCATATGCGGTCAGGAGAATTGATACGAAAGAGAGAAAAAAAGAATTTGATCAATCGATCTCTCAACCGATCAATAATGAGATGCATGAAACAATTGATTAATTGGCATCATCCCGTAATTTTGCAGATAACCGAACACACACACACACACACACAGCATGCATGGCCTCGTGGGCACCAGTTTCCGAGCCTCGGAGATTCCACCCCTTTGGGCTCAGACGATCTCACCCTCCGCGACCCTCGAGCCCGTCGCCAGACACTCCGCATAGATCGACGCAGCAACGCCGTCGATCCCTAGCGAGGAGGTGGGCCGGGCCAATAACGGCGATTCATTGCCACTCGCAGGAGTTCACATGCGGAGGCAATAGGATGAGGATCGACAGCGACTATTGAGGAACCGCGGTTGTTTAGGGGGAGCGACTTAAGCTTCGCGCCAGGAGAAAGGGTCCACTTGCCTTTCGGTCAGAAAAGTTGGGGCACGGAATCATTGCCTCATTAAGATGCGGGGGTGAATGGTAAATGACGAAGGATGACCATTGGGATTGTCTGGATTACGGCGATTTTTGTCGTTCTTGTTTCGGCGTTGATCTTGATTTTTTGGTATGTGAGATGATGAAGCGAGGTTGATGGTTTTGGGCGAGAGGTGCTGCCAGGGCGCGTGATTCACTCTAACCCTACTTTTCCCTCGACAATTGCCACCATCTATCGATAGTCTATCTAACTGTTATTTTCGTTATAATACGTCACTCCTGGAAGAGAGAAATCGCTTCAATCATCCACTATACACGATGTCTTTCTATGACGAGAAAAAGTCCCCCGACGAAATCACCCAATCCCCCAGCAACACCTCCACCAAATCTCCCTCCCCAGACGACTTCGAGAAGCTCGAGAAACTCGAAATCCTCCCTCAAATCCTCCAAGAAGGCATTTTGTTCGCCGGGTCCGGATCCGCACTCCTCCTTCAAGCCGCCTACCCAGGCATTAAGAACCGCATCAGCGACAGCCAAAACAATGCTGGCGACAGCGGCGCCCTGGCCAAAGAACTCAGCGACGCCCTGCAAGCCACCCTCAGCTACATCGCCTGCCTAGTCCTAGGCACAGAGCAGGAGAAAAAGACCCTCCTCAATCTCCTGCAGCGCGGTCAACCGCCCTTCCGCGCCAGCGAGACCTATACTTCGCATCCACCCACTCAGCTCTGGGTTTCTGCCACGCTCTACGCCACCGCGACAGACTTCTACCAGCGCATCTACGGACGCGTCAGCTACCGTACCGCTGAGAAGGCCTACGCCGAGTTCACTCTCATCATGCACGCATTGGGCATGCCGACGGGGACGTGGCCCGAGACTCGCCAGGCGTTTTGGAAGTACTGGGATGACCAGGTCGAACAGTTAACGGTGACTGCGGACGCACATCGCTTTGCAAAGGACCTCTTCGATCGTTCGGACCTGCCTCGCTGGGTGAATATGCTGAAGCCGCTGATGCGGGTCGCGACTATCGAGATGCTCCCGCCGCGTCTCCGAGAGGCGTACGGGCTTAAATCGACAGTGTCGACGAGGGGGTTGTATCGTACGGCGATGGGCTTCTCGGTGGCCATCTATCCTGCGTTGCCGAAGGGGACGAGGTCGTATGCGTTGCAGTATTATTTGGAGGATTTACGGAAGCATCTGAATGTTGTTTAGTTTGTTTTATTTCTGTCGCTTTTTTCTTTATGGTTCCTGTTTGTCTAGCTAGCGGTTGATTGTGGTTTGTTTCAATGTCCATATATTCATTCGTATACATATGCAATGCCAGTCATGTTATTTCATCCATCTGCCTGCCTGCCTGCCTGTTCGATCCAGTCGAAGAAGAGAAATCATATCAGAGAACCCAACAGTCCACCCAGCAGTTTCGAGATATTCGAGACGAGCTAGTTCGTTAGTCCCAAACCTGACCCTTAAACCAAAGGATAGAACTTACAGGAGTCGCATCTTCAATCAGCGTCGTAGTATCATTCACAAAGCTAGGCGTCAGCAGCGTATCGGCATTATCGACCAGGCTCTGCAGCTTGTCGATGTTCTTGCTCGACAGCAACTTCTGCAGATTCTTGGGCGTGTCGCCGCCCAAGAGTACCGCACCGCCTTTGACGATGGTCTGCAGATCTTCCAGCGTGTCCTGGCTGAGTAATTCCTTCAGCCCGTCAATCAGCTGCGGAAGCTCAGAGAGAAGGCCGCCGGTGGACTGAGGAGCCGGCGCGGCCACCGGGTTGGGATTGGGGTTCGCGATGGCCAAAGGGGCAGCAAAAATGAGGTACTTGAAGAGACGCATTTTGAAAGTGGACTGATACGCTGGTTGACTGAGATGACTGAACTTTGGTTGTTGGACTTGAAACGCAGGCAGTTATTTAGGCTGTAGAAGATCTTTGACAGCCAAGTTGGTCTTATAAGTAGGAGATAAGTCGGGTTCACGAAATTAAAATCCGTATCAAGGATGACCCCGCCTTGTCTCTGAATGATTATTTTCTTTCCTGCCATCAATTTTAGTTTTTGCCATCTCCCTCGTCTTTCTCGGTCTAGTTGCTAGTCAGAGAACCCTAGCACGCAGGATCCCGCAAGGTCGAGGCCACATTCCAGTCCAACTGACCGCCGACAGGGCAGTCCAGATCGCTCCATTCTCATTCGACAGGTGTTAGAGTGCCTCTGTTACAGTCTGGCCTCCGAGATCTTCGAATTCCTCCCTTGATTTGAGCGATTCCGTCATTTTCTCCCCCGCTGCCGTTGCTCCAACGCTAGCCACGACTCCAGCAGCTCACCCGAGGCTTATGGGGCGCATCCGTGTTGGTTTCCCCCATGAAAACGAGGAAGCGGGGGAGAGTGTGAAAGGATTCAATCCGGGGTAAGACAGAGATAAGAAAAGCGACCATGTGAAGATGGCCTCGTATCTCCCGTCCTCAGTATCTCCAGCTTTCTACTCCGTATCCCGAACTAAACCCCTTCTCACCCGAGAGGTGGACTGCGGCTTCAGACCCCGCATGAACTAGGGCTCGCTAAGTCCCCTTCTCAGGTACTGCGGCTGTCGATCTTCTCCAGCGTCTTCGCCTCGCGCCCAATCAGGCCTGGGTGGAGGGTCTTTGCACCTCGGAACAACCGTGTACATGTGAATCGCCTCCCGAGCTTGTTTTTGGGTCGTCCCTGTCCGCCCCTGGCATTGGTTTCTGGCGATCCACTTGCGATATAGAAGCCTGCGTTGGCCAATTGATGGGCATCGTAAAGCAGGGCACGCAATACATACCGAATCGGGTAATGTGTCAATCTGATCCCTCTATCTCTCTCCGTGTCGGTCTAGTACGTTTTTCATTTTCATATGATCCCGACAAGGCAGGTTTTGACATTCCTGCCATGCTGACGTCCAACATCTTGATTAAATTATATTAATGTCTCACTTAGTACACCTCCACTCAAAGCTTGTGTGCTTGTCTTTGGCCGTATGTCCCCGAATCATGTAGCCATTTCCATAAGTTGACTGGGATAGGATGGGGACCCTGGCCAGGAAGCCGATGCCCGACTCTTCCCCTCAGTAAGACAGACAGATCGCTCCGATATTCGCCATAGGCATAGGCATGAATTACGACGTAGACGTAACCGTAGACATGATCCCATTCATTCAATCAGTAATTCATTTCCAAAGGAACAAACCCCCTCTCCTCTCCTCCTTAGCGTATCTGCAATCCCTCTTCGCCGATCCCTTCAATGCACGTAAGATCGTATCTTTGTTCGGTGACAGTGTCCACCTTACAACGCCAACGCCACGCCCAGCACACCCAACGCCCCCATCCCTCCTACAACGAGACCCGTCGGCTTTGCTCCACCCACTGCAGCCCCCGAAGAAGTCGCCGACGCGGCGCTGCCACCGCCGCCCGTGCCCGACGCATCCGCACTGGCCGGCTCTGTCTGCGCGGCCGCTTTCTTGGGCGGCGCTGTCAGCGCTCCCTCTGCGATTTGGTTCTTCACGACAGATAGGTAGCTCTTCACGTCTGTGGGTAGGGTGTTGTACCAGTCTGGCGTCTTGCCGGCTTTGAAGTCGCTCGCTAGAGAGGCGCGTTGGGCCGGCACGACTAGTGCGGCGAGCGCGGTCGGGGGCAGTGCCGATACGATCTGGGGGATTAGGGATCGTGGTGGAGGGTCGATGTTGTCGAGGTTGGCGGTTTGGGTTGGGATGTTAAGGGAGAGGGAATGGCTGTTTGGTAGTTAGTATGTATAGTGCAATACATCTGAGGGACTTATGGAGATGAGATTGGGGTAGGTAGGTAGGTAGGTAGGTAAGGGTATAGTGATGGACGGATGTACATGGCATTTCCCAGCGAAGACCAGTTAACTTCGTCGCCGGTAGGATTGGCTCGTTTCTCGTGTTCGTGCTCGTTCTCGACAGCAGCTGCCCAGGCCGTGGTAGAAAGGGCGGCGAGAATCCAGGCGAATTTCATGGTGAAGACGGTGGGAAAGACGCTTGGGTTGGGAACTGTTGGACACAAAGAGCGAGTAAACAAGTAACTGAAAAGTAAAAGTAGATGTAAGGATGTCTAGAGTCTTAAGGGGAAAGTTTGTACCAGCAAGTACTAGGCCTCTATGCTCTTCCCGAGATCCGATGTGGAGAGTCCGTGAGCAGGAGTGGTGCTGATCGTCATGTCCCCCGGGAGTAACAGGCGCTGGGCCAAAAACTGGGTTGAATTGATTCCCATGTGCTTGATGATTGCTGGGCAGGACTTTGTGTCGGATTTATGATTTTGTCGAGTTGCATTATTTGGTTGAGAATGATGTCTTAGGGCTGGCAGATGCTATTGTCTACTTCTTCGACATAACTTTTCAAATTCTTCTGCATTAACGTTTTCGCGACTTACTATCATATCTTGCAATCGGTAAATTATCTTTTTTTCGCGATAATAAGATGGATTCCTGGGTACGCCCTCCCTTGCGACGAATTTCCAGGTTCGCCTCTTACCCACGACTCTTCACATCTCCAATTCCACAATAGACACAATTTTTGTCTGTCAATTCTAATGATAATACTGTATAAGGAAAGACAAAAAACATCGGGAAAAAAAAAAAAAAGAAAAAAACAACAAGGGCGAGAGCGACCCCGAAGGGTTAAGATAAAATTCAGAAAAGAATTCAAGTCTTACGTCTTAACCACTTCCCTAGATTTGTGCCCCTATCTAAGATCTTGCATTCTTGATCTTGAAAAAAATCCTACCACTTACAGAGTGGGTTAGTTTATGTCTCCAAGCTACATAAGGGTGGTCATAAAGATAGGCGATTCTTGTACCCAGTATACCTGAAGACGTTCTGATGCTTCTGAAGTTGAACATTTTTACTGCAGTCTACGAAGCAGTTCTATTAATCTAGTCCTTTTACATAGACCTTCGACAATTCTGGGCTTGGGGTGAATCCGTGAGGGACGTAGATGTCGAAGCGAGCTATTCAGGCTTCCCAGATTCTGGCCTCAAGCACCGGACTGGACGCATTATCTACCACGTCTCGTACCATCGTTTTCCTCTTGCCGTATCTATCCCAATAAGTAGAATCAATAGACGAAGATCAGAAAGCAGCTGTCCTGTGCTTTCATGATTTGCTGAAGTTTCTTATTCTCCTTTTCAACTCTTATGAAAAACACCCGACAAAAAACATTGTTGACAACTGTCGATGATTAAGGCGAGATATCGACCAGAAATAACATTTCCTTTTTGCATGGTCGAATGTGGCCTAAATATTTGTATTTTTCGGTCATTCTATCATTCCTGGTCGGATCCTTCGAGGCCTAAAGTTCAAATAAGTGTCCGATAGCAATTAAAAAGGAAATAGAAGAGGGTATTCATGTGGAAGATATACTTGGAAAGGCCTTGTACTTCCCATCTGACGACAGTAGGTGGGTTCTCATAGAATAGTGACAAAGGCAAGAGGTCTCTTCGTATGTGTGCGTGTCTATCTGCGCACGGCCAGTATTTGACTTATCAAAACAAGAAAGTGACGTCGCGGATCCCGGGGGCACGATCTTTGTGTAATCGAAGAAGTACAAAGTCGGAATCCCGAGATAGAGCGCCTGATTACCCTCTGCGATGCGGGTTGTTCATCGAGAGCCATCCATGCGCCCTGTTGCGATCCAGGAAATGGAGATTCAAGTAAAGAATTTAACAGTTCCATGCTTGATACTTCTGAATTGATGTCAGCTGTCAAGGAAACTCGCAAGATGTGGCTGTGATTTTAAATAATGAGTCTAAGGTCTTTCGACGCCTGGCTGAGATGCAGCAAACGTGTGAGACGGACTGGTTTGTCTTTGTGGGAGATGCTGGTGGGTATCTGGAGATTGAATACGGATTGCTGATTGTAATAATTGGGATACACCATAGAGTTAGCTGTAATGGAGGAATTCAATGGGTGTACTGAGTAGCTCTAAGATTGTAACAAGAGCGATGAGGAAATTTAAGATTAGAAAGAAGGCCACAGATCACCAAAACAAAGTCACTAGCTTTTTTGAATCGCCGTCGAGCAAACGGTGCCTGGCTGCCACATCCAAGCAGGAATCGATAACATCTTATACCGTCACCGGAGACAAGAAACCTACGATTGGCCTACAAGTAGAACAAAAGATCCGTAAGAAAGCAGAATCAGATTTGGCGATTTGGATATCGATAATGTACAACGCCATAACAATCATAAATCATTCTCATCAAAGAAGACAGGATTCAGCCCTCCAAGCACAGCTCAGCGAATCCAGAGAAGAAAAAGAAAGAAAGAACCCATCCAGGCCATTCAGCCAATCAACTTAAGCCCGTCTCTCCATATCAGCCTCCGCGCCACGCTGCTGCGCCTTCCCCTGATCATGCATCGCCTCCCACTTCTGCTCCTCCGTGCGATCGCCCTTCGCAGCAGCAGCAACCTTGCCGAGTCCTCCCTGCGCGCGATCCTTCATGCCCTCACCCCAGTCCTTAAGCTGGCCCTCGGCTTCGGCCGCCTTGCCGCGCGAGTTCTGCTCCACGCCCTCGCGACGCAGACCCTCGTAGCCGGTCAGGTTGCCGAGCGACTCCTTCGCCGAGCCGACGGTCTGGTCCCAGGTGCCGTTGTTGCGCTTCGGGTTGTCGGTGGCAGTCGCGCCGGTGTTCGGGTCAGCCGTCACGGAGCCTACTTTGGCGGTTGTGTGGCTGGCTTCGTGCTCCTGGGCGGCTTGGGCTTTGGTTTCTTCGCCTTCGGCCTGTGGGGGTTTGTGTCAGTTTTGGTTTGCTGGGTGATGGGGTGGGAGGGTGTATTAGATGGGGATATGTACCTTGGTGGAGGGGTTGCCGGTCACGGTGCCCACAGCGCGCTGGGCGAGGCCAGTGGCAGAGTCAACGTAGGACTTGAGAGTAGAGGGGTTTTCGGAAGACATGATGATGGTGTTTTGATAGAGGTTTGTTGTATTGAAGTAAAGGAGATTAATTCCTGTTTTTAGACTTTTTCGTAGATAATCAGATTGTTTGTTGATGAGTGTAGGGAAGTTGAAGTCGTTGGGGTCTTTATATCCAACCCCTCGTGCCTGAGTGGACAGTCTATGACGTCATTCGTGTGATAGCCGTCCCTGAGCCATGACGCACTTGCATGACGCAGGTTGAGTACACAGTACGTCATGACCACAACATCCGGGTTTACTTGGACACTTTATGAACTGCGACTTAAATCCGATGAAGAAATATAGTGGAATCTTCCATTGTGGCGTTCTGGCGCTAAATCTGCGCTCTAGCTGGGTCTTATGATCATAGCGTGCTATATCGCTGAAACAAAGTAACCGATGAGGCAATAAACAAATGCAGTCAAATCAAATCAGAGTCGTCGATGTATTCGGTATATCGTATGTCCATCACCAATGGCATATTCCTCCCTCGCTATCGGCGGCCGTCCATGTCCCTGACAGTCCCACCACTTCGAGATTGCCGTCGTGGTTCTCGCCTACTTTGCTAAGCGAGGCGAAGGTCTCGGCCGGGCGATCGCTAAGCAGACGCCGCGCCCACGCGTCAATGGCTGGCTCGCCCGTTTCGTCGCGAGCTTGCTTCAAGAATGGAATGAGCGCGGTTCCTCCTGTGCCTCGAAGCTTCTTGCTATCGAGCTTGCCGTTGGCGTTCCGTGCGTTGGCCAGGTTCACGGCCGGTGCATTTCGTCGCGGGCTGGACGCTCGCGGAGCTCGTGGCTTTGAGTCTCGCGATGGAATAATGATGTATCGTGACACCATCTGGATGTGCTTGTCGCGGAGGGTTCGCAGCATGGAGAGACATCCGTCATACGCGATGCACAGCGCCTTGTCGGTCTCTCGCTCTTCCACATATTCTCTAATATTGGCCACGGCGTTCACATGTTCCAGGAACCGACGGTGCGGTCCAGGCATGTATGACCGCATTTCCTGAATGAAGCCGTGCCGAGGAGCGCCGGGAATTCCCTCTTTTTCGTCATCCGTCTTCTTTGGGCGACCCTCCCCGGTCGGACGGTGCTCGATTCCAAGGACGATATCGAAGAATTGGATGAGAGAGCTCTGTGCGTTGCTTCCACCACCATACTGCCGATAATCGATCTTTCCCGTCCCGTTGTCGTACAAGAGGCCGTTGGGAAGACCGGCATCGGCCATGTTCTTACTCCCGGCGAGATAGGGCCGGATGCGATGGTAGAACACGTAAGGATCACAGTGCTCGTACATTCGTTCCAGTAGGGTGCCGACCTCGTCAATAATCTCTGCAAGCCTTTGCAAGCACTCGGTCACAACCACGGTGTTTCCATCGCGGGCGGCGGTGATTGCTTGCAACATCAACGGGATGGCCGGACCGCCGCGAGCCTCAATAGCCACAGATATCAAGTAAAACCATTGTTCATCCAAGGAACCAGTGAATGAGTTAACACAAGCCAGGTTATGAAGGTCGTCCAGTGGCTCGTCCGGGAAAATAGACTTGTAATTCCAGAGGCAAACCCCGGCATATGTTGCCACGGGAGGGAGTTCAAGGTGTTCGCATACTTCAAAGAGGGGCACTGTAAGCTGGGGCGGGATTTTCTAGTAACCATTAGGGAAAGGGTGCGATCAATCGAGTGGTTGAGCCAATCACGTACCTCGGCCGGCTTGTTGCCACCCCAGACATATCCATGCAGAATGAAGCCCAACACAACATACGCTCGCCTCCACTCGCTCTCCGAGACTAGATAAGCAGTAGACAGCATCGGCATGCGATCTACCACCTCACGAATTCTCCTACTTAGGAGCAGGGACTGCATGTTCAGCACCGCCCATTCCCATTTTGTGTAGTAAGGGTCTGGCAAGATATCCAGAGGGATCTCAGACGGAAGAAAGCCATGACTTGGAGAAATTCCATAGTCGGCTAGAGCTGGGACTGGGGGAAGCATTGTGACTGAACAGAACACCCAATATGTGATGTATATCCAAGATCCCAAGACTGACGACGTCCAAACCCGTCCCGTAAATAATGCTCAGCACCTCACGTGCCGCAAGATGATGTCGTTCAGTATCGTACGTCACTCAGGACAATGTCGTCGGCAACTGAGTCTAAGTGGGACTGGCACCTGGTCCTAGAATGTACTCAACCGGGACAGATCCTGATGAAAATGAATGTTCCTGCGTGCCGAAAGGCAATCAATCCCCTTGGCTCCGGTCGTATGACACAAGACAAAGGTGCCTATCGAATCAAATCTTCACAGCCAAGCAGACAGCAGCTGGAGTAAGGTTGAATAGCAACGTGAGTATAGTGTTTTTGGGGTATGACAAACAAGCCAGGGACCTTGACAAACACGAGGTCTTGATCTGAGGAAACTCAAGGCTAAGAAGGCTCAGAGGTGCGGTGACGTGAAAACGTGTTCTTATGCAAGTAATAACGAGAGAATATCCCGGCTAATGGCCGAGGTTGGCAAGTCTCAAAATTGATGTTGGGGGAAACGAAAGGAGAAAGAGACAGGAAACGAGGGCAGGGAAGGGGGAGGGAAAAGAGGGAGCGAAAACCACTCAACCGATCAAACCGACAATCGGTTTGTCCGGTGCGAGAAGAAGAGGGAGGCCTGCCAGAATGCGGCACAACCACGGAGATTAACCGGGTAAAAGAGTGAATTAATCAGCCAGGAAGGCAATTTCTGGCATACTCGGTGTCATCCGACAGCTGCTGGAACCGGGATTTTGCGACCAGGGGCAGCATTCTCCGTTATCGTCGTGGTCAATCACCACAGGGTGAGAAGCGTTGACTAAGGACCGGTGGGCCAGCCAGTGACTATAGAGCACGGAATAAATGGCAAAGGCATCATATTTGGGTGGCAGCGACTAGGGCCGTCATTGGACTAATGGGACTCACGCGCAATGGTCAGGAAATGATGGTGGTGGTTGGGTTTGGAGTACTTTTCCAAGAGATTCATGGCGAAGTGATATACAAATCCATGGATGGAGGTTCCAGAAGCCGTTACATACTTCGAGTTCGATCTCAAGCTTGATCTTGACAACTGCACCAGCGGCAAAATTGGGTGCAGGCGAAAGGGGTGGTCAGGGAGGCAAACTAGCGTGTAGTACTAGAGAATGAACCGGAACTTTGGCAGTGTGAGCCGTGGCTGCCGATTTCGGGCTCTCGCTTACACCCACGCCACCATTTGGGTCTGCGGTGAGTTGCAGGGCCGTGGAGTTGCCGTCAGCTTAATTGGACCTGGTTAACTATTTACGGAGTAGTATGTCATCTTTTGATCTTATCACCGTGGCCATGAACAAATGGGGTACTCCGGATTCGAGATCTTTCCACTACATTTACAGTTTACCTAGGCACTCCGTAGGAATCCAATCATTGAAAGAGAACAATAAACATTCAATCTATTCCTATGATCAATCACATTCTCTGTACAGACTAAGCACTTGTCCGCTTGTTGTTACACATCCAACGCCATCCCGTGGTAGATATCTCGAAGTAAAATCGCAATGGAACAGACTGCGCCGTCAAACGATCGACTCCCAGTACTTTTGGCAGTCTCTCGAAATTACAAAATATAGCCACAAAAAAAAAAACAATACCAAGCCGGTCAAGAGTTTACGAAATTAGTGTTGGCTCCACTCGATCGTGTTCAGATCAATACCCTCTTGCACCAGTTCCCACAAGGGGCTCAGCTCGCGCAGGAAGTGAACGCGGGCTTGCACCGCCTTGAGAACATAGTCGATTTCACTGTCTGTGGTGAATCGGCCAATTCCGAATCGGATACTGCTGTGGGCACTCTCGTCGCTGCTGCCCAGCGCACGAAGAACGTAACTCGGCTCCAGAGAGGCGGAGGTGCAGGCACTGCCGGACGACAGAGCGATGTCCTTCAAGGCCATCAGGAGAGATTCACCCTCAATGTAGGCAAAGGAGATGTTGACGCAACCGGGGTAGTGGTGCTCGGGGTCTCCGTTAAGAGCGGTGTGCTCCATCGACAGAAGACCGTCCGACAGACGCTTCGACAGACGTTCGATGTGCTTGTTATCATACTGCAGACAATGGTTAGCGATCACAATCTTCGATCCCATCTGATAAAACATGGTCCCGACAAAACCTCGACTCATTACCCCTGCTACGTACATCGGTAGTGATGGGAACACGTCAAAGCGTGCAGCTACACCCAATCACCCTCAGAAAGTTGAGAAGAAATAAAGCGTTTAATCATCGCCGGGAACACGAAACCAAAACAAAACAAAAAAGCGAAAATTAGCTTACCTCCATATCCTGGTAGGCGATCCGACAGGCCTCGCCGAAGCCGACGACGAGATGAGGCGCGATGGTGCCACTGCGCAGACCACGCTCCTGGCCACCTCCGGAGATGATGGGCTCGAGACGGACCCTAGGTCTGCGGCGCACGTAGCAGGCACCAATTCCCTTGGGGCCGTAGATCTTGTGGCTGGAGATGGACATCAAGTCCACGTTCAGTTTGTTGACGTCCAAGGGGATCTTGCCCACAGCCTGAGCACCATCAGTGTGGAAGAAGACCTTCTTGGAGCGGCAGAGCTTTCCGATTTCGGCCATGGGCTGGATGACACCAATCTCGTTGTTGACGGCCATGATACTGACCAGAGCCGTGTCGGGACGGATGGCCGCTTCGAGGTCCTCCATGCGAATCAATCCGTTGCTCTGCACAGGCAGATATGTGACGTCGAATCCCTCATCCTGAAGATGTCGGCAGCTGTCCAGCACACACTTGTGCTCCGTCTGGGTGGTGATGATGTGCTTCTTCTTGCCGGAGCGACCGAAGAATCGGGCCACACCCTTGATGCTCATGTTGTTACTCTCGGTCGCGCCGCTGGTGAAGATAATCTCCTTCGGATCAGCACCGATCAGCTTCGCGATATTCTCACGCGCTTGCTCGACCGCCTTCTCCGATTCCCAGCCGTACGCATGAGTTCTCGAGTGGGGATTGCCGTAGATTCCGGTGAGGTAGGGAAGCATGGCATCCAGGACACGAGGGTCCGTGGGCGTCGTAGCCTGCATATCGAGATAGATGGGTCGCGTTCCTTGATCCATGACGGTGGCCTGCTTCAAGATGCCGGCCGTCGGGCTCATCGAAGCATCGCCGGAGACTCCAGAACCGGGGAGTTCCACCTTCTGAGGTGCCACACCCGTCTGCTTCATGAACTCCTTCTGCTCCTGCTTGATGGCCGTATCGACGGAGACCTGGTCATTTCCAGCCTTGGTCTCGGAGACGTAGGTGCGTCGGGACGGGGTGGCGAGTGCTCGCCGCGGGAAAGTCGAGGAAAGGGAACCATGCTGCGTCAACGAGAGTCGACGAGCATAGGCTCGGGATGCCTGTCTCAAGGCAGCTGGGGTCACACTAGACATAATGAAGATGCAACTGCAACTGAACCATACAAGATGAAAGGGACAGTTGATAAGCAGATGATGACAGCGAAGGGAGGGTAAGACGGGGCGAGTGGGAAAAAAGTTTGGATCCGGTTATATCATCATTGCCGAGCCCGCTAAACCCGATCGGATTTATCTGATAGTCCGCTCGGAGTTCGGCTTTTTACTCTTTCTTCCAAGTAATCTTTTCCTGGGGAATCATAATTCATTCGAAGGATTCCTTTCCATCTTGAGACACAGTTGTGTTCTTCGATGTTGAATACGAACGTATGTTGAGATTGATCCATCTGTCCAGTCGGACACGCACCGATTCATCTACTCCATCGGCGGGACCCCGTAATATATTTCCCCGGTCGGCATCGTGCGCTCATTATTTCCAAGCACTCTGGCTCGTCAGATCTCGAGAAACCTGGTATATCCTTGCCAGATCCAAGCATGCAGTCCAGCATGCTCCCCATCTCGGCCAATATAAATACGGGGAAATAGGCTGTGTCTCCGGCTTCTGAATGCGTAGTGCCAGCCTAAGAAACGCCAGTCAGATTGACCCGATCGAGCATAGTTAAGTCGGAAGGAAAGGAAAGGAAAAGCAAGGAAGCGACGGAAACTGGACTATTGAACTAACTACTTAGTCTAGTGCTGGATACTCTGGTGCCTAACGGCAGTCCATGGGAGAGATTCCGGGACTCCTCCCGCTTGCCCTGCCTTACGCCACATCGACTACCTCTAGTTCCAGGAGATTGAATTCTACTATTTCATCATATAAAGTATTAACCAGTTTGGAGTAGGAAAGTAGCATTCTCCATTCCCTTGTTTACCAACTACAGTACCACGGAGTACGGGTGTTTACACACATTCCTTCCCGGCAACCAAACACGCTCAGCCACAGGCGTAGGGCGTCTTATGTCATAGCTGAGCCACGCCGAGCAAGACGAACTGCAGTCTAACCGTCACCGGTTGGTCCTCAAAACCCTTGGGCAGGCCCCGATCGAATCACTGTCGCAGCGAACAAAAGAGCGCTTCCCCCCCCCACCTCCGCTCGCGTTTGCCTCTTCGTTTCCTTAATCATTCTTCCTTGCGTTCTCTCCCCCATCTAAGACCTCTAATTCAGCTTTCCGTGCACTTTCTACCAAGTCGCTGCCAACTCCATTACTTCCGCATAACTTCCGGGCACCCGCAACTACTTCAAGATGAGTTTGAAGGGCTTTCAGAAGAGCCTGGTTCGGGCGCCACAGACCTTCAAGTCCCGCTTTAATATTGGTGAAAACACCAAGGACATGGTCTACAGTGACGCCGAGCGCCGATTTCAGGAACTTGAGACAGAGACGAAAAAGCTCCACGATGAATCCAAGAAATATTTCGACGCCATTAATGGTATGATCCGGCCCTCTGCGGGTTATTGCTAGATGCACGCAGTGTCGGCTAACATTACCCCACCACTCTCTACAGGCATGTTGAACCACCAGATCGAATTCTCCAAAGCCATGACCGAATTATACAAACCCATTTCCGGCCGTGCTTCCGACCCCAGCTCGTACACGATCGAAGGCAATCCGGAAGGTATCCAGGCCTGCGAGGAATACGAGGCAATCGTTCGCGATCTTCAGGAGTCACTAGCGCCCGAATTGGAAATGATCGAAAGCCGGATCATCAGCCCGGCAGATCAATTGCTCGAGGTGATTAAGGTTATTCGGAAGGTCGCGGTCAAGCGGGATCACAAGAAGTTGGACTACGACCGACATCGCAACTCCCTGAAGAAGCTCCAGGACAAGAAGGACAAATCGCTCAAGGACGAAAAGGCGCTCTACAAGGCGGAAAACGATGTCGAGCAAGCCACGCAGGAATACAACTACTACAATGACTTGATGAAGGATGAGCTACCCAAGTTGTTCGCCCTCGAGGCCGAGTTCATTCGCCCGCTCTTCCAGTCCTTCTACTACATGCAACTGAACGTCTTCTACACGCTGCACGATAAAATGCAAGGTATAAACATTGGATACTTCGACCTCACGCTGGATGTTGAGGAGGCATTCGAAAAGAAGCGAGGCGACGTGAAGGAGCGCGCCGAGGAGCTCACCATTGTGCATTTCAAAACCAAGGGCCTAGGTCGACAGAACTCGAAATTGGGCCCCAAAGACAAAATGGCGAACGAGAACAAGGAGCGCTTTGCTCCTCGACAGAGGGACCCCGAAGCTGGTGTCGACAACCCTCCACCCCCCTATACCTCCGCCGCCAGCACCGGCAGCAGCTTCGTCGCCGCCGCCAAATCAAAGCCCGCTCCTCCCCCTCCCAAGCCCAAGCCGGCTCGGTTCGCCGCACAAGTCGAGACAGTCACGGCCCTGTACGACTACGAAGCACAGGCGCATGGCGATCTCAGCTTCTCCGCTGGTGATGTCATCGAAATTGTCCAAAGGACGGACAACCAAAATGAATGGTGGAGTGGCCGTGTTGATGGCCGCGAGGGGCAATTTCCAGGTACGCTTCCAGTCAAAATTACAGCCATCTTTTAACAAATCCTAATAATCATATAGCAAACTACGTTCAACTTAATTAGTTTCTCAGTTGGTTCTACCTATATATCATTCTTAATGTCGTTCACGCGGATTTTGCCCTGTTTTGTCGGGACTCGTGGGAATATACCACAAACCCTTCTACATTGACGTAACTCGCTCGAGTTGTCAGTTTTGCTTCCTTTCTTAACTGCTTTTCTATTCGCATCTTTCTGGTGTCATAGAGCTTTTTTGGCCTGCTGATTCTCTGTTCACTTATTCTCTGTATATATTTTGCTCGATTCTTTTCTATTCCAATCCACGGGTTGAAAGCAGCATCTACTGTTTTTAATGTGTAGTTGCCTCACCTCGTTGGGGTTAACTGCCATTTAACTCCCCCCCTTTTTTTTTCCTTGGTGGTCATTCACTAAGTGTAGGTGTTTATATGTCCGAGGTGCAAGCTGATAGCTATTTTGTCGTTTGCCGACCCCTCCATGACCATTCTAATGCAGGCAACAATTGAAGACACTTCGCTTCCAGATACAATCAAAAGACATTCATCATCTCAACGATGACGCAAAGATTGGAATAATCCACAACCCTTTTTTCGATCGCGCGAGTAAAAACCCTTTACATCAAGTGAATCTATCCTTTTATGTCTCGCTAATCAAGCCATTTTTTTTTGGGGGGGGGGGGGGGGGACAAAAAAGAAAATAAAAGAAAAACGGTCTACAAGGGAAGTTGAGGCTCAACGCTCAAAATGGATATGTCATGTGAAGAACGAGCTAAGACTTTATAATTTCATAACAGGGCCCTGCCTCCAATCGCTCAACCATCCAGCTTAGGCTTCGAGATCGTCCGAAGATCCAGCACCGTTTTCACATGGTCATACTTGACCTCCGATCCCTGCACCCAAGCCAGAAGGTTCGCCGTCTTCAGCGCATTTTTGATCTGTCGGCCGTTCAGCTCAATCTCTGCCATGCTGTCCAGCTGCTTGTCCGTGAACGCCACCGTGTTACGACCCAGGAACTGGGTCCAGATGTGCCGTCTCGACGCTTGGTCGAGTTCCTTGTATACGAGCGAGACGTGGATTCGGGACTCAAAGGCAGGGTCGATGCGTTCGGCGCGGTTCGTGGTCAGGAAGAGGATCCCCTCGTAGTACTCGAGCATGCGCAGGAAGATCGAAACCAGCTCGTTCCGCTTCAGATCCGTGGCGTTGCGCTCTTCCATGAACACGTCGGCCTCGTCGAGAAGAAGTACGGCGCCCCATTTGGGGATCATGCGGAGGATGTTCTTGAGCCGTTGTTCGACTGTGTCTGCGCTGGACCCGAGCTCGCCGGCGCTCATCACGTACAAAGGTACTTGCATCACTTCCGCCACACTCTCGGCCGTCAGCGTCTTGCCGACTCCTGGGGGTCCGCTGAGCTGCATGACGATTCCGCGACCTTTGCCTTGCACCACGTCGTCGAAATTGTCGAGCTGTTTGGACTGGGCTTTGGCGAAGGCGAGGATAAGGTCTTTCAGGTTGGCTTGCTCCGAGGGGAGGACGAGAGACTCAAAGGCGTTTGAGTCCCATTTGATGTCGGAGGTCGAGTCGAGGTAGAAGCGGAGCCACTCCTTGTCCTTAAGGGAGTATCCGTGTACCTTGGGCGTTGTGACTAGTAGCTGGTCGTCGGTGAGGTCGCCGTGGATCGTGTCATCAATGGTAACGGTCTCGGTGGGGTGGAAAACGTTGAACCCTTCGGCGTCGATGATGATGCGACTCTTGACGTGGTACTTGGTCTCCTCGTCATCTCTGCCGACAGACATTGCGGCTCCCTCGTAGTTCTTGTAATGGTACCCCTTGTGCTGCTCCCACCTCTTTCCGCGAGCCACCAATGACTCCCGGATTGTCGCCTTCTCAGGGTGATATCGCAGAGGGAACATGGCCAAGGACGTTATGGGGGTCGTCCCCGTAAAGTAAGGGATCTCGTCGTTCTTCTCCGTCCATCCAAAATTTTCGCCGTCAAACTCGACGTATTTCACCGACGCGTTGTAAATCCCCGACTCGCAATCTGTCTCCCCACTGACAAATCGACCTCCGCTCATGTGGCCGCCAACCGAGCTGATGACCACATCCTCAGGCTCAAGGATCGTCCAGAGGAGGTTATACGTGATGACTCCATGCTTGACATGGTCCTGTTTTCGCGCGATCACATCCCGCAGCTCTTCCTCGAGGATCCCGTAGAACAGGTCCGCGTGCTTCTTCGTCGTCTCATCCTCTTCCTCCTCACATCCCTTGCGGAAGTCCTCCCATCGGTGGATCAGGGGCGCGAAAGGCTTGACGAATTCCACCCGGTCCAGCGTCATCGTCACACCGGGATATCCGGCCAACACCTTGCCGAGGAATTTCTTTAGGGGCTCGCTCTGCACCACGACCGAGTGAATCGAGAGACTCTTCAGTCCGTCGTAGCATTTCGTCTTTCGGAGGATCAGTGCGAACTGGGCTGATTCGGCGTCTTCGACGGCTACGGGCAGGTCGTCGGGCATTTCTTTGGACCATGATGTGCATTCGTTTTCGTCGGGTTTGGTCTGGTAGAGGTTTTGGACATCGCAGATCGTGCCGACGGGGGCGTATTCTTTCTTTTCTTTTGGGAGAGAAAAGTCAGCTTGCGTTGAATGAGGAAGTGTGGTGTACTCACCAGGCTTCTCGGTCTTCTGCGTCTCCTTCTCAGGAGGGTTCACGCCCTCCTCTTTCTTGATCACTTCCTCAGTAATCTGCGTCATGGTTGGGAGATGCTGAAATGAGAAACTCTTGACAAATCGAAAAAATTTGATGAATGAATTTCCGCGAATAGTCAAAGTCGCAGAACTGAGACTGATTGATTGATTGCTTGATAATTAACACCACCCTGAACAGCGAAACCACCGCTCCTTATATCCCTCCATCTCCCAGGCATCAGACCTCCTCTTTGCCTGCATATTGTAAGATGTCACATATCTGGCTAGACCTGTTCTGCCTAGTCACAGCCTATAGGTAGTCAACACGATCGACGTTGACTACTAGAAGGTTGTTGGAGATTGAACGATGGCAAATGGCAGCCTGGGTTGTGGGTCTGCAGGATCGACGACCCACTGGTGGCCGGTACCCCCTGCGGAGCACGGAGGACGAGGATGCATCAGCATCAGCCTCAGCCTCGGAGTCAGAGCCTCATGGGTCATGACTCACAGGGAGAATCCTTTGCTGATTTGTTCGATTTCGCAAGCAGGATGGATTTGCTTTGTGAGGTTGTCCTACCATTTGGTGTTGTTTTCCGTTGTTGGGAATTAGGTACTAGCTAGGAAGATGATTGCTTTGCTGTACTACATACACAGCTACATCCACGACATTTCTCCTGCTCCACTTTCTCTAATGCCGTGTTCAAACTGGATTATCCGAAAATATTCTTTACTTCAATTACCAACGAGTATGGAAATTACCAAATGATACCAGACACTACGGGGTACTATCAGCCACCCCAAACTCCACAGTCCACAGGGCTGTGCTTTGCTTAACTAGGGCCTGGTTTAGCGTAGGTCATAGCTTCCCTTCGGACCGCTAACCTTGTTCGTGGGGTCTTGCGAGCCCGCGCTCTACAGCGTACGTGGCGACTCTGCTTTGCTTCCCATGGGTTTGCGGCTGAGCCTCGCCCGATCCGATGTTCAATTCCGAACAGATGCTCAGCTCTAATGTAAATCGGGGTGATATGTTCAATGTTGATTGGTTGGCATAGGCTAAGACCATTAGTAGAATCATGAAGAGGATCGGCACGGACGGTGGTACAGGGAGCAGACGTGAGTCACTCGCTTGATGCTTGACTGTTTGGCTGTCTGGTTTAGGTGTAATTGTTTGGTAGGGCTTGGAGAGCTGGTGGATTCATGCAGGATTGTCTGGCGTGTTGGATCGGCTGGGGACTTTTCTACTTTTGGTGCCCAATTCAGAGGGGTTTGTTGGTTTATCTTTTTGTCGTCTTGGTATCAAGACCTGGTATCTCGGTTTGTGGTTGGGTGCATCTTAGGAGACGTATTTGGGCGTTATTCTTGAATTGCACGTTTTCTTTCTTAGAGAAAGCTCTCACTATTCGAGGCGAGTGAGAAACACACACAACCCATCTTGAAAGGTGCTATAATCATGAGAAACCAGATAAGGGGTAAGTATCAGGACAAACTTCCATTTTGACCATAAAATGTTCAGGTAAGAGACTCAATAGCCTGGAGAAGACCAGGAACTTTCTCACTTTCTCCCCTGTGCCTTCTCCCACGGCGAAGGCGACATCTCCGTAGGGGTCACATAATTCCGTTATATCGTTAGCCGGGATGTTCTCTTGGGACATCTTGGCAGGATGAGGACAGGTAAAGGGATGGACGGTGATGAGTGGATGAACTGAGGAAGGTGAGGGGTTGAACGAGGGATGGGAGGTCTGCAATCATATACATTCAGGAACCGCATCACTTCTCTCCATTGCTGAATATGAAGAACCGAAGGTCAGAGAAGTAACTGGTTCTATTCATTCTTGTAAGGAAGAAGAGAAATTTAGATAGACATCATAATCATCTTCCTCTATCGTAACGATCAATAAAGAAAGTGACCAGATCAAGCATGTCTAATCTTCTGTCAAGTTCCTTCGTTGCCTTAGGCTTCTAAATAGCAAGAGGGTGCGTGCCTCCAAAGTGGGTAAATCCAAGACAACTCCAACTGTATCCTTTGCGTCAATTTTATATTGTTGAGGTAAGATGCCTGAGCCTTGAATGAGACAATTGTTATAGTACATCTCGACATTGGTGGCTGAGATGCAGCCGGACCCGCCGATGATCTCATCGCCATCACAATCTGCCCATCTCATATTCTGATCTCGTCTTTCTACTTAGCTTCTTTCAAACAACCTATTCAGTGCTCCAAGTACCAAGATGGCAGTCCTTCAAGGTCCACGGTCCACGTACCGCATGAACTCGGGTCATGAAATCCCGATCCTTGGATACGGAGTAAGTCAATTTGATGCTACGAGTGGGGAAACAACGCTGATAATCCGAAACAGGTCTATATGATGTTCGTGCACATCTCTTTGGAAATTGATGAATCCCACACTGACCATCTTCAGTCCTTCTTCTAAAACTGAGCAGAGCACGTTGGAAGCATTCGGAATCGGTTATCGCCATGTGCGTTGTGCACTGTTTATGATTCCATGCTGAGATACTGATCATAGCAGGTGGACTCCGCAATTATGTATCGCAACGAGCGCCCCTGTGGTCGCGCCATCCAGAACTCCGGAATCGACCGCTCTCAGGTCTTCTTTACGACCAAGATCCCACCTGAATCGATGGGCTACGAGCGCACCAAACGAGCCATCGACAGCAGCCTGAAGGAGGCCGAGCAGGAATATTTCGACCTGTATGTTGGCTGAATGCTACCCCGCATTGGAACCCTTCCCCTCTCGCTGTCGATGCGTTGTATCGCGCTAATGCTGCTCATTAGGATTCTGATTCACGCCCCCTACGGCGGAAAACAAGCCCGTCTTGGCTCGTGGCGTGCATTGGTCGAGGCCCAACAGGCGGGAAAGACCAGATCGATCGGGGTTTCGAACTACGGGATTCATCATCTGGAGGAGCTGGAGCAGTACATAAAAGAAGGCGGGGGCAGCGCTATCGATGTCGGACAATACGAATTGCACCCGTGGCTTGATCGGACAGAGATCACTGAGTGGTTGAAGAAGCGCAACATCGTGGTGGAAGCGTACTCCCCTTTGGCGCATGGATATCGCATCACCGAAGCGGTTTTGAGTACGATCGGGAAGAAGTATAACAAGTCTCCTGCTCAGGTCATGATCCGCTGGAGTTTGCAGAAGGTTAGTTGCATGTTTGTGCGTGTTTGAATATGTGAATAGGGCTGATCAGGACCTGGCAGGGCTTCGTTCCCCTTCCCAAATCCGGCACTCCCAGTCGCATCCAGGAGAATGCCGAAGTGTTTGATTTCGAATTGTCCGAGGAGGACATGAAGTCGCTCAATACGGGCGAGTATGACCCCACTGACTGGGATCCCACGGTTGACTATGATTGAACGTAGAACGCACATTCATGTGTGACACATGAGTATAGAGTTTTAAACTTAGACTATGCAAGGAATTGAGAGGACTGGACACTTGTCGAATTCTTCCATCGTTATCGGGCGGGCTGAGCGGCCGAAAACAGTCGAATCGCGGGGCTGCTTAGCAATTCTCCTCCAGACACTTCTCTGACCATCAGTTTCACTCCCTCTAGCAACCCACGCAGATCGATCCTCTGCAGAAAATTCATTCTTGCTGTTCTATTACTCTTCATCGATTACCAGTAGTGACCATGAAGTTGATTCTCTCCACCTCGTAAGTCAGGTTACCTTCGCGTTCTCTGCGACGGCCAATGAAACACCCCTCTTTTTCAGCGATCCTCGTCTCATCGAGTGACCAAACTAACATGAACTTCTCTCTCCAGTAATCTTATGACAAGCGGTTCGTCTGTCGTCAGACAACCAGCCACTGCCAAATCCAATGTTGAACTGATTAACTCTCTGCGATCGAATGTCCAGACGGCGCAACACATTTCGTCGACCTCCGCCGACGCCGCGACGGGCGGGGTACCGAAGGCTCAACAATATCTTTCCTGGACGCAAGAAGCTGAAAACGCTCTCTACATTCCTGCCGTCGATTTCTCGCAACGTGGTCTCGCAGAGGAACGATCCCAGTACGACATTACGGTTAAACTGTTCTATTTGCCGGGGATTCCGGCATCCCGACGATGCGCACATACCCGGGAGGCGATTGATCTAGTATTGAAGGAGCTTCATACCGACTCGATCGACTTGTTGATCGTATCCTTCCCCGGGATCCTGTTTGATGCGGAGGACGACAGCGACGACGAGGTGTCTTCCGACAACGGCAGTGAAGAGCCAGATGATTTTGACAGCATGATCCAGACATGGAGGACCTTGGAAGGTCTCCAAGAGAAGGGTCTGATTTCTCAGCTGGGAGTCGCGGAATTCGGAAGCGAGAGACTGGCTCGGTTCTTGCCGCATACCAAAGTCAAACCCTCGGTTGACCAGATCAATCTGAAGGATTGCTGCGTTGTACCGAAGTCGTTAATCCTCTACGCCAAACAGGAGAATATTCAACTCCTCACCCACAATGATTGCATGGATATTCTTCCCAGCGGTACCACTCGCGAGCTTCTCGGTCCGGGCGAAAAGGGAGCCGGGATTCTTGCGTCCGCTCCTAACGCTGAGGATGGCATTCAGGGCGATGTCGAGCCGCAGTGGGTGGTCAAGTACACTGCCGTGGTCAAGGACCGTGGAGTGGTAGAAAACAAGGGATACTTTGCACTCGCGGATGTCGGAAGTTGTGTGAAAGACCGTGCATGATCGCCCTCTTTCAGCTCATCTTGGTCTTCCTCATTTCCACTCTGTCTCTTGCCTGCTCTTATTCTTCTACGGCCCTCACAGTGTCTATTTCGTGCATTTGAAAAAAGCGTGGCGTTTCTTGTCTTTATGATGAATGATGAATGCATGAGCTGGTGTCCCGATTCAACAAATATGCAATAGATAATGGAGACATCGTCAGAATAGAAAGTTCTCTCATCCGATCATAGTCCTCTTGCGACCTCTCAAGCGCACCTCCTCTAGCCTTTTCAGCGTCGCACCAGCCCCCTTGTAGCTCTCCGCATATCCCACCAGAACTTCCTCGAAGAACGGCTCTGTCCGCGGATGCGTGCTCGCAAATGCCCTCTCCAACACGTACAAATCCACCGCCCGATCCTCCGGCTGCACACTCTGACTCGCCAGTCCGAAGTCAATAATCACCACCTCCCCATCCATACACGGATACCCATCCTCGTCCACCTGCGACTCAGGCCTCGATCCCTTCGTCGTCGGCCTCAGCATCAAATTACTCGTCGTCAAATCCCCATGATTCACTGCTGCCTTATGCAACCCGCCCACGGCGCGCCCAATCCGCCTCATCAGATCGCCCACCCGTCGCGTCTCCTCCTCGATCCGCTCCGCCTCAAGAACCCCTTCGTTCTTCTTCATCCATGTCTCCCATTTCTCAAACACCACCCGCATCACTAACCCCTCCACCCACTCCATCATCAACCACGCCCCGCCGGTCCCGTTCGCCCCCGACCCTTCGCCTTCCCAGTCTAGTGCGAGCACGGCCGGCACGCTGGCCCCCTCGCGCACTAGCTTCGCGAGACATCGCGCTTCCTGGAGGATGCGTTGGCGGGTTAGGCGGCGGTCGAGGATCGGGTGGCGGTAGGGTTTCGAGGGGCGCACTTTCAGCGCGGCGTATGTGTTCGGCGTTAGGTAGGTTGTTTTGTAGAGGTGGCCTTCGGCGCCTTGTGTGAGGAGCGTGGGTGGTGGGGTTGTGTGTGTGAAGGGCGTGGGGAGGTCGGGTGGTTTGTATTCGGACATGGTGGATGGGTTGATTTGAGTTGATAGAGTAGGGTCGGTAGGATTGATTATTCCCGGTAGGTTGAGGAAGAGGTCTTGAAGCGTTGGGATTGATGTGCTGATCGTGGTGGTGGTTGCGGAGGAGAAAAAAAGTTGTCCGGGTAGTATGGCGGGGCAGTTGATAGGTAGGATGGGCAGCGATAACTACTCCATTATTGTACTGGAGATAAGTGGTTACGTCTTCTTTGTAGGAACCTGAATGGTGTATAGTGAAATATATTCTGTAGTAAAGTTTAGTCCTATGTTTGAGTTCATTTATTAATTTAATTTTGTTGTGCACTACTGCTTTACTCTGCATTCCAGGTGGTTTTGCGTATACACTACCTGGGTATACATGTAGAATGTATGGAGTACCTATCCCTATAGTACAAAACTTTACTATGGCAGATGTCATGAGCCTGGCATAACAAACAGTCATTTCCCTTTGAAAATGAAGGATCCGATTATGGAGACGATATCATCCGTCACCAGCACCACAACTGCCAATTCCAGCTGAATCCTCCAGAAAAGTAGTTGGTGACGCTGCGCGGTGAGTCACCCGAGAGCAGGGCTAAACGAGGCTCGCTGAGTCAGACTCACCGCCCGCGTTGAGTGGAGGCAATACATTAATCCGGCCAACCCACGGTGGGTCGACCGCACAAACCCGTGACCGCACTCGCACAGCGAAAATTCGTCCAAAACCCTCCCGAGAACGACAACGCCATCGACAACCCTTCTCCCAAACAGCCTCCCTTGTTGCACCAGATTTCGCCGCCAATATGGGTAAAGTATGTTGTCCCTGGCTCCGACGATGCGTTTTTCGATGAAAAATGCGATTAAAATGATGAAAGGAAGACTTGTATGCTAACGTTTTGATTCCTCTAGGTCCACGGATCGGTAAGCTCGCCATCACCACCACCCCCTGCCACTTTTTCGTCCCTCGAGACGGTTCCCCCTCGGACAGATCAGATCAGAACTGGTGATATCTAACTGAATCGTTTGTACAGCTCGCTCGTGCCGGTAAGGTCAAGAGCGCCACTCCCAAGGTCGAGAAGCAGGAGAAGCCTAAGGTCCCCAAGGGCCGCGCCAAGAAGAGAATCGTCTACACTCGCCGTTTCGTCAACGTCACCATGACCGGCGGCAAGCGCAAGGTATGAAGGAACACACCATGAAGAATACGGGGAGATGTCGATGAGGATCGAAATCTCCAGCCGAGACGGACAGACGGAAAGCTTACACGAGATGAACTCTACAGATGAACGCCAACCCCAGCTCGTAAATTTGACGCATCCTCCGAAAGACCAAAAAAAAATTTCGATGACTCGGCGACTATGATTCCCCCACCGGTTGGCCGCACGCGAAAAACAAAACGGGAGGCTGGCAAATTTGGTTGTGTAACGAATATTTTCTGCGAACTGGGGGTTGTCCTTGATTGATGGCATTTGAAACGGCTCTGCTCTCTATCTTTGTTGTAGAGATTCTTTTTTGAGACGATTTGATATTCGGTATCGGCTTTTTTCATTACATAGGGGCGAATACAATCACTTTGCTCGGTCTCTCGATATTCTTGGTTCCTGAGTGCTCGGTTCATTGCGTGAAGGGCTCTATAAGATGTGCGTTTGTCAGGAGTAGATCGGGCTCTGGGACGCGCTGGCGCGCGAATATGGTCCCTTTCCCCAGCTTCGTGGCTGTGAACTGGTTTCTATCGCTATCAATCAAGTTCCGGTTGAATGAGATGATAGGCGTCATGTTACAATCGACATGCCTCTGAATGTAGACAAGTCTGGCCACACTTTATAGAGTGTACAGTTTCAGATATACCAGGCAGGAGTCATCTAGCGATATTGTCTTCAGCTAATATGGAAGTGCAGAGCGGTTACAAATACGTCAACCGACTAGCTACATCGATCCCAACCCGGGATCAGCAGATCAGACCAATTTCAACTCCCGCCTTTCCCAATTCAATGCATCGAACGCTGCATCCGCAGGCTTGGAATCCTCACAATTGATACGCATTGTCCCGACCCGTTTGAAAGTCATGTCGCCCAAAGCTGTCAACATGAGAAGATCGCAGAAGCCGCGGTGTGGGCTCCACTCCTCTTTTACTCTCCATGCATCCCCCTGCAATATCATGCAGATATGGCGTTCGATTTCGCCTTCTATCTTCTTCATTTCTGTCTTCTGGTCCTCATCCGAGCGGCCAGCGCAGCATTGGCAATCGAACGCTTGTGATTCGTCCAAGAGTGATATCACTTGGAAATGAGGACTGGGCCCAATCGCCTTCACAAGGCTCGTGAATCCAATGCAGCACCCCTCGAGGGTGATGGAGGAGCCTTCTAAAACCCGGCCGTAGGGGTTTGATGGGTCCTCGAGAATCATGTCATGTGAAAGCAGTTTAGGTTGGTACTTGTTGATCCAGGATGGGTCCTTGGAATGATCATCCACCAGATCCTCTGGCCATGCAAGCGCCGTCGAGCTTATTTTGCCGTCGACGCTGGCCCAGCTCCAGCTTGGTGCTCGGTAAATTGGCGATGGAGTGAGAAGGGCCCATGGCCGTCCCCAAGTTAGACCAACGGCGATGTTGTTGCTCCAGATTCCGGCCAAGTACGTCCCCATGGAGCCGTCATCTAGAAGATTGGCTAGCGGAGCCATGGCGGGCAGCTTCTCGGCTGGTCTTTTCAGTTCGCGGCCCGAAAATTCATCGACGCATTGGTGCCAGGCCTCATATCGATTGGGATCGTCGCTGCTCAAGGGTTCGGTGATTCTGTGACCAAGGAGCGCCCCATTGATATAGGGCTGGACCACCTGTTTTCGATAGTGCATTCGAATCTGGCCACTGCCGATCGTGTTGTTCTTGTGCTTGGATGCCTCGTACTGGAGTCCTGCCGCACATTCCCACATCACCTGGTGATTGCCAAAATGCACAATCCGCGGTGCTAGAGCACGCTCCACGAAAGGCCATCCGCGTTTCTCCAGCGGAGAGTTTTCCAAGTCTGATTTCCACCGCAGCAGCTCTTGTCGGAGATACCTGTTTTTCTCGGGCCCCAATGCAGGGGAGTAGAGCACTTTTCTTTCATGAAGTAACCCCGAGTTTGCATTTTCTCCGTTCGTGGCTGAAAGCATCAGTTCGGCGTGGCTGTAGATGGAAACGAATGCCCGTATGTTTTCGTCCCAGTCGTGGCCGGTCATGCAGAGCGCGTCGACCCATAGGTAGCAATATCCTAACCGGCGGGTGACTTCTATAGCATCTGCTACGGTTTTCGGAAGCGAATTTACATCCAGTGAGATAGGGAGATTGGCAGTTTCTAAAGCTGGCAGAGCTGGATTACTGTCGGAGCAATAGCTTAGAACAACGTAGTTGCCTGTTCTTCCTTCGGTAAGACAGACTTGGGGCGCTCCTTTCTCATCACTGGGAATTTCAATGATCGCTCTGGGCAGGCTAACAGCCTCCGGTTTCGAGCAATCTGTATGTCCAGAACATTCTGAAACCCACGATCGGATCTGATCGAGGCATTTCTCATTTAATGGACTTAGAGGAACAGGGCGCACCGTGTCAAGTTCCTCATCTAACAATCCGTTAATAAAGGCACCGTATCGCATCAGATATCGACATAGAAACGTACGTTCTTCTCCCTCTGGAACACAGACATCGAAATTCAAATCATCCAAGGTGTAGATGGATCTACTCAGCTCGGTCGGTTTCTTGACCTGTAAGCGAAGGAATTCCAAGAAGAGCACCCGCCCTGGTAATTCATCCAAGCGGCATTTCCAGTTAATAGAAGATTGCAGAATTGTGATGAAGAATCGACAACCGTCACAGCCAGCGTCTGCTCTTGAAACAACCTCGTTATATTCTCCGAGCTTTGCTGTATCCTCCTCCCCGATAGGTAGCGACTCGCAGGTCTTGCAGAGAGTCATTGCCGGAGTTATTCGTCGTTTGAAGATGGTCGGGTGGAATCTCTTGTATGATGAGGCAAATAGTGCAATTTATGGACGCTCGCAGGGAGGTGAATAGTGGATCTTTCGGTATCAGGCCGTCTGGTGTTCTACCTGGACACAGCCTTAGGCGCGGCTCATACCTAGTGAGATTTTAGGGCAGATCCTCTAATGGCGCTGTGATTCATCCTTCATAGCCACGCTGCGAGGGGGCTAAGCATGCTTTATCGGTCCGTTGGTAATTATCGCTTGGAGAATCATGGGAATCTCAAAGGTTTATTATGAAAGCGCCTTCAGTACATTCTGTGTCTTTCTCGCCTCGGAAATTCATTAGCCCCGCAAGCTTGAATATATTTGCGGGTACGTTTAGCAACCGGTGGAAACGGCAGAAAATTGTTTAATTTAGACTAGGGGTGTGTATGCAGAGTACCTGAATATAGAGGACTGGCCGTAGAAGATATTTGGAATACAAATGCGAGACGACCAAAGCTGGATGAGAAAGAAGAAATAGAAGATGGGAAACTTGGAAGACCCCACCCGTGACTAGGACCTATTCTGTACACCCCCCCTTTCTCTTTTCCTCTTTACCTCATCACATCTTCCTTCAACTAGGTTGCATCTATTATTGAAATGTTTCTCTTGAACAAGATGATGGACTATGGTTGCTTAAACATACGAAGAGGATGCGGACTATCCCGTGATCCTCAGCCTCACCGTGCGCTCGTTCCACGCCAATTAAACGTTCAGTTCCTCGGCCTATCTGCAGTCATCAACACTCGTACAGGAACTGAATACTGGGGACTAGCTATTGCCAGCCGTATGCATTTCGGATCGGACCATGTCAGCATGTCGCGCGACACGCTAGTTTGATGCAGCCGTCTCTCTTCTGGCCTTGACGAGCCAGAGCCTTGGAGGTTGATGATTGAGTCGAAAAGCATCGCATATTCATCGGTATCCTACAGCAACCTGTTAAATTAAACAAGTTATCGTCGACATGAGCGACCCAAAGCCAACCAGCGATGAAAATAGCACACGGAAACCTCAAACTATTGATCCTGTCATCACCCCCGCCAAATCGTCTCTAAGCAGCGATGACCGTCCCCAAAACGACTCCGACAGCACTCATTCCGAAAGCGAAAGCGATACAGAAACGGAGAAGAAGTTTACACCGGATAAAAGGTTGCTAAATTACGCTGAAGATGGACATCTCGAAGGCGCGGAAAAGGCGCTCGACGACCATGCCAACGTTGACGCGACGACGAATATTGGCGAGACAGCGCTTCATTTGGCAGCGAGGCACGGGTATTATGAGCTTGCAGAGCTGTTGATCAAAAGGAGCGCCAAGATCGAAGCCCGAGATGATGATGGATGGGTGCCGCTTTATGGCGCTGCCATTGAGGGAAAAGCCGATGTCGTGAAACTTCTACTCGAATGGGATGCCGATCCTAATGCTACGAGGCCTGACGGATGGACGCCACTTCTTGCAGCGTTAAGGCACAACTTTCAGGAAATCATTGATCTATTGCTTGATTGTGGCGAAATTAACGTCAGCACGGTCAATGATGAGGGATGCTCACCGTTGATGATGGCATCTGAATACTCAAGCGTGGATGTCGTTCGGTCGCTTTTAGAGAAGAAAGCCGACATCAATGTGCGGGATCAGGACGGATGGGCTCCTCTACTTACAGCGTTGAGATATAGGAACGAGGAGGTCATTACTACCTTGCTTGCCCAGGATCCCGACGTTCATTTTCAGAATTCCGACGCATACACTCCATTGTTGATGGCCTGTCGCCACTCGACTGCAAATGTTGTTCAACAACTCATCGATCGTAAAGTAGATGTCAACAAGACGAACAACTCCAACGAATCAGAGCTGCATGTTCTGGCTTACAATGAGAACAGGACCGACATAGGGCAAATCACAGAGAAGCTGCTAGGATATGGAGCAAATGTCTGGGCAAAAGCGATGGACGACCAAATGCCTCTTCATTATGCTGGCAAGTTCGGATGCAAAGAAATGATTGAGCCGTTGCTTGGAAACGGTCAACCTATAGATATCCTGGACTGTGATGATTGGACCCCACTCCATCTGGCCTGTAACAATGGCTTCGGCGATGTGGTTGAATTACTTTTGGAGAAAGGTGCAAATCGTGCCTTAAAAACAGGCGATACTGATCGCGATGCCATGACGTTGGCAGTTCGGTGCTATGCGGACATATTCAATGACGCCGAAATGGACAGTGAAAAGAAAGCGAGCGAGTTGAGCGCGGCTGAAAAGGCTGCGAGGGTCCTCGCCGAGCTGGCAAATGGAACCGAGAAAACAGCTGCATTCCGACAGGCGGAGTGTGAGAACAATTTTGAAGACATTGCGAAAGCTATGGGTATGAGCGATCCGGAGACCAAAGAAAGCATCCTTATTTGGGCGGCTGCAAGGCATGAAAAACATCATGAGATTCTCAACCGACTTGACAAACCGCGTCACAAACTCCACATTGAACCGAATACCCCACTGAAGCTCGCTGCTTATCATGGAAGATATGTTGTTGTTTGGTGGCTTCTAAGGACAGCTCCTCCGAGCAGCAAAGCAACCCAGGACCGAAGGGAAGCCAAAGAGATAGCGGAGAAGATGAAGCTCAGGAATGCGAAAACTCCAAAACCTGGCAAGGAGAGAGATGGGGATAGAGGAGGAAATGACGGTCGAAACGATGGTCTTAGGAACCAAACCGACAAGGCCGGGTCAGGCACTGACGACCGATATTTCCTAACTTTGGATATGCTGCGAGACCCTCCACCCGTGATAGAAGCATCGGATTCCCACAGATTGAATGAGAAGTTGAAAGTTGACCCATCTACCAAAGAAGAAATTGAGAAGTATGATGCCACCATTGTTGATTTCTACAACTCAAATGGACGAGTGGATCTCCTCCGCCGGTCACGCAAAATGTGGAATGTCATCTACAAGGGCGCCAGCACGGAGAAGGGCAAGGAGAAAGATGGTGGTGCGGACCAGATCATGCAACAGGCAAGACAGACGCTGGGTAAGATTAGCGAAGAGGCTGCAAAAGAAAAAACATACTTGCCCGAGGATCTCCGTATGAGATGGATACACCTGCCGCTCAATAATGTAAGTGGTAATTGTCTCGATCCATACCTCGGCAGGTAACTAACTGAACTAGTTGAGGTTTATGGAGGTATTTTCCAAAGGAATGACAGCATGATGAATTTACCGTCTCGCTAAGTTTCTGAATTAGGATCTCGCCTTACGAGTGTACCAAGACAAAAAGAAAGGAGAGGATGATTATATACCGATGCGAGATTTTATGCGGAGCAGCTGGACGGAGATGCCAACTGGTGCCTTTGGGTCTAAGTTCATGAAGCCTGTCTGCATGGTGAGAACTTGCCAGAATATGAAGTGCACAAAACTAATGATTTTCTAGAAAGAGGGTGCCTCGAAGGTCAAGAAACGCTCTATGCAGGACAAGACCACCCAACCATTGCCCGATCCCCCTGATGGTGAAGCAAAGGAGGACAATGCAGGATCAGAGGGAACTAAACAGCCCGAGGAAGCCAAGGAAGTTGTAAAGGAGCCAGAACAGGCTGAACTTCAAATCGGTTTGTTATAGCCGTTGATCCTACAAATCGACAATGCTGATGTTTAGTGACTAGTGACATATCAAAGGACTGCTCTATATGTAAGATTGATTCATGTGGAGGACATGCATATGTCTGCTAACTGTTCAGATGCCATACTTGGTATTCTTGAAGCGTGACCGGAGCAATAGCCAGTGAGTACTGTACGATAACCCGGAAATCTTATGGAGCTAAGTACGGTGGACACAGGATTGGCGTGACCAAGGATGATTCCAAACAACAAGCAAGAACTGGACCTGGACATAAAACGAGGTCCCTGGATCAATTCTATTATCATTCTTTGAGTGGAAATGATATCAAAGGCCGCGACGAGAACCAGGTCGTGACCCGTTACTTGATCGGAGGC
This sequence comes from Aspergillus ostianus, assembly GCA_025592935.1. Lineage (NCBI taxonomy): Eukaryota > Fungi > Ascomycota > Eurotiomycetes > Eurotiales > Aspergillaceae > Aspergillus > Aspergillus ostianus. The sequence goes on from JANFQY010000086.1 coordinate 99,071, forward strand.
AAGAATGGTGACGGGGTCGACGGAAGCAGACCCTGGTGGCCAATCCTCGGCGTTGACCAGCTCTGGCTATGGGTTATAGATGATGGTAAGCTTACCTCATAATGTATGCGATGACATTTTATTAACTCAAGCCACTATAAAGAGACTATCATTACCTCCTCTACTTGCAGACCGGATGGGTATGAAGATCCTGTGATTGAAGGCATTTTCAACCATCTAAGGGAGGTCAAATCCAAGAAGAAGGGAAGACCTTTGCCATCTTCTGTCGATGAGATGAGCAAGTTTATTGTTAGCTTTTGCATTGATTTCATTAATACTGTGACTTGGCAGGGCTCTGGTCCAGACGGTCTCGTCGGTCCTGAAAACAACCAGAAGTCTATCAAGTCTGTGCGCGAGATCTTTTCTGAAACAGTCAATAGCAAGGTTTGTTCTAGGAGAAATCCATTGATACCTCCGGCTAATGAAAGCAGGCCGTTGAAGAGAAAGACTTGTTCGCTTCCTTCAAAAGGAAAATGGACAAGGCGAGGAGGAGGGATGAGAGGAGAAAGATAGCCAAGGCCAAGAAAACACAAATCAAAAAGGGTGACACCAAACCAGAAAACGGACAGCGTGGAATAGATAAGCCTTCAGAAGAAGGAAACAAGCCGCATGACGCCCATACGAATATACTTCTGCACGGTGAAACCGACGAGAACGAAAATTGGGCGTCCATCAGCAAGGCCGCCGATCTCCTAGACGAAGTCAAAGATATTCGCGATGAGCTCACGATATTGAAGGCAATACTGACGCAGCAGGATCACGTTCTTGCTGATATCCAGAAAAGTCCACTTCATCCGAAATCTGAAAGAAGGCCGCATTACATGCTTACTGAAATCAACGAGATGATTGAAATCACGGATACCATCAAGAGCTCGGTATGTAATTCTTTCTACACTGCCCCTAAACACGCATAGAGGCTAACTGTACTCATTTCTTATAGGTAAACGAAATCCTGAATCTAGAGCAAAACGGTACCAGTCTCAGAGAAGCGTTCGAATCTGTAAAACAGGGAAGAACCCTCATGGTCTTCACAGTCATAACCATCGTCTTTGTAAGGCCTGCCACTCACCCAACATTGACATTCACCCTAACTCGAGTGATTTTCCACAGACCCCAATGTCCTTCTTATCGTCTCTCTTCGCATTAAACGTGACTTCCTTCCAACACGACAGCAAGGGAGAGTTAGCTTACCAACCGAACTGGATCTTCCCAATGCTTTGTAAGTCTCACTTCCTTCTTTCCAGAAACTCCTATAGAAAATCATCTAGCAAATTCAATTAACAGCCCTGTTCATAGTCTGCGTCACAATCGCCATCACTACCCCCCTCGCATACATCGCCTTCCATCTAGAGGATATAAAACGACTATGGAAATCGGCTACAAGACGGGCCTTTGCCTCGATGTTTGAGTTCTCAAATGATCACCGCTACCATATGCCGTCCTTGGATAGGTCCGATTTAGTCAGATTTCAACAATTGGAGAGATCTTACGAGGATGTGCTAGAAAAGGTGAAGAAGATGTGGGATACCTTGTTGTCTAAAGCCCGGCGCGAAAATACGGACGAGCAGAACCCACCGGTTGGTGAGGATAATGCTTGAAATACATGAACGGAGTATGAATATTTGGGGCAGGGGAAGGGGTACTTTCAGTATATAATGAACATCTATCATCGTCGAATTCATTGTTAAAACTAACACATAATCAATAGTACAAGAATGATGATCTGTCATATAAACATCACCATCCACACTACCTTCAGTATCGCTAATGCGCGCAAAGAGCAGTTTAGTTCATGGGGGGACAAAAAGAAGTAGTACAGAAAGATAGGGAACAAAAATCGTTCAAAGGAGCCAATCAAGTTTCCAACGCCAGGTGATGCGAACTTTTTTGCGCTTTTGACTGTGTGGGTAGATAGGATAAGATCAAAGAGCCACCAAGATTGTAGATCAAGGATGTTGTTTTGGATCCCAAAATTCTATTGGTATTGGTGTTGGTATTGTGATGTCATGTCATGTTCAAGCACGGCCCTTTCTCTTCCTGGTCTCGAGAGGAGCCTCGGTGCTAGACCAGGCATCTTCGAAGGTAGTCTTCTTAGCGCCGATTTGACCCTCGAAGAAGTTCATCTTACGGACGACTTCCATGGCTCCGGTACCGATGGACATGGTCTTACCCATGATGATACATTCAGAGACACCCTCGATGAGATCCGTGCGGCCGGCACCGCCGGCATCGAAGAGATGGTCGGCGGTCTTTTCGAACGAAGCGAGCTGGAGGACAGAGTCACGCATCTTGGCAAGACCGAATCGTGTAATACCCAGGACTTCACCCTTGTAGGTCATGACATCGGCGAGCAGCTGCATATGACGAGGATCAATGTCCATGTCTTTCATGACCTCGCTGATTTCTTGCGTGATGGTTGATCGGGCGGCTTCGATACCGAGCACGTCGCGCATTTCCATGACGTTGTTGGTGGATGTGCGGAGGCCGTCAACACCGAGGGTCGTCATACAGTCCTTCAAACCGTAACCTTCGACGAGGAGGGTGTTCTTGGTGGAGGTTTCATCGGTTCGGATGATTGCACGGAAGGCCAGGGGGTGGCCGAGGACTTGGATCTCGGGAAGCATGCGCTTGAGATGCTTGAGACGAAGGAACGGATCAGCGCTGGTAGAAGCAATCTCCGTCTTGGAGAGGCTCGCTTTGCTGGCAGGGTCTAGGTCCATGTGGATGTGGATATGCGACCGCGAGCATCGGAACTTGAGGTCGTCGGCCTTGAAGCGCCGATGATTCTTGATGGCGGCAAGTATAGTTCTGATGTTCAACTCAAGCGCCAAGTCCTGAATAGTCTTCCAGTTGATCTTGACGGTAATATAGGCCTCCTTGCCAGTCCAGGTCTCTCGGACATAGTGGATAATATCACGAAGATAGGTCTTCTCAATACGACCCTTGACAATTCGAGCCGCAATAATGTTATCCTTAGTGACAAGCTCGCAAGCAACGACAGGCGTACTGATCTCCTTGGACGCGTTGATAATTTCCTTAATACGGGGAACACCCTGTGTGATACTCATACCGGCGACACCAGCAAAATGGAAAGTCTTCAGGGTCATCTGAGTACCGGGTTCACCAATGGACTGAGCACCCACTGCACCAACGGCATGACCAGACTCAACTTGAGCCTTCTTGTACTTCATCAAACAGGCAGAGATGAATGCACGGAGAGTCGTCTCGGTCAACTTCCCAGTATGGTTGAGACCCTTCTGACTCCTGTCATCATTAGGATCAAAGTCACCACCACGAGAAATAAGCCTGTCTGCCTTTGTGGAAACATATTGCTGGATGGAGTCGAGGAAGTCACGGGCACTCTCAAACTGATCAATACCATGGTCTGATCGGTCCATATAGCCGAGTTCAGTGCCCATAAGGTCTTTTCGGACCAATTTAGCACGCTCCTTAGACAGCATGTCTTCACAAACCTCCATGATCTCGGCAGGCAAAAGACTGCGCTCATCATTGTCATACGTCGTAGATTCAGAGTGGGTGAAAGTCCGGTCGAAATGGACAGGCTTGGCTTTACCTTCCATATCCACCGGATCGAGCTTGTCATCTCCGTACTGGAACTGGACGATAGCCGCGGAGGAATTCCGGACAGTGTCATCGTACATGGTAGAGAGATCTTCTAACGACTTCATCAAACGTCGAGACATGTAACCGGTTTCAGCGGTCTTGACAGCGGTATCGACCAGACCTTCACGACCAGACATAGCGTGGAAAATAAACTCCGTAGGTGTCAGTCCTGAGAAGAAACTGTTGCGGACGAAACCCTTCGATGGAGGCTGGCGGGCATTCTTGGGAAAATGAGGTAGGGTCCGGTCCTGGAAACCGTCCTGCACACGCTGGCCACCAATAATCTGCTGACCGACCAGAGCAACCATCTGTGACACGTTGATACTAGAACCCTTGGATCCGGACGTGGCCATGATCAGTGGAGAATTGTACTTGCTGAGCTGCGCAATACATTCGTCTCCTGCCTGCTGACGGACTTTACTGAGAATACCCGAAAGCTGGTTTTCCATGGTCTGCAACTCGTCACAACCTGGATACTTCTCCAGCGTGCCCGCCTTGTATTTGGCGATGACTTCGTCACACTGCGCGTAGGCAGTTTCGACCAGATCCTGTTTTGATTGCACAAGCCTGTCACTGGGGTAAACATCCGTGATACCAATGGAGAAACCCATGTTGGTAAACCAGCGTGCAGATAGTCTCGACAGTCGGTTCATACCCTCGGCAGCCGCTGCAGGTCCGAAATCTCGAAGCATGACATAAAAGATGTTGTCCTTCTTTCCGGATCCAACAGTCGACTTGTCCATCACACCGCACATGACTTCTGAGTTACGAACTATGAGCCAGCTGTCATTCAAGTCCAAATCCCGAGGACTGCCATCCTTAGGGGCCTTGAACGTCTTGCATGCTGCGTCCAGGTTGACCAGAACGGGGTCATCCTTGTTCGGGTGCATAAGAATGTTGAACACCTGCTTTCCGGTCCAAAGCATCTGTGGCTTCAGTACAGACGGAGGAGGAAGATCAAAGCGAGTTTCAGGTCCAAGCATGTAAAGACACAGCTGCGTGAAAGAGCGCCGATCAAAGAAGTTATCCTTGCTACTCATAATATAAGCCGCACTGATGAAATCTTGAATGGCGGAAATAATCGGTTCTCCGTTCTTCGGGGTTGCCAAGTTATTCTTTACTCCCATCAGTTCCATTGCCTCGGCTCGAGCTTCTTCCGTCTGCGGAACGTGCAAGTTCATTTCATCACCATCGAAATCGGCGTTGTACGGGTTACAGGCACACTCGTTGAGTCGGAAGGTACGATGCGGGCGAATTTTCGCAAAATGAGAGAGAATACTCAGTTTGTGGAGAGAGGGCTGACGGTTGAAGAGGACGATATCACCGTCCTCAAGATGACGTTCAATAACGTCTCCTTCCTGCAGTTGATCGGCGATCATATTGAGATTACCATACTTCAGGAAAAGCTTGAAAGTCGATCCCTTCTTTGTGATGTAGTTTGCTCCAGGCCATTTCTTAGTACCGTTCCGAACCACCTTTTGCAATTTCTCCTTGTTGTACCGCGTCACGACCTCAGGATAGGTCATGTTCTTTGCCACTAGGATAGGGACGGCGACTTCATCCACTCGGAGGTTAGGATCGGGCGAAATGACTGTTCGACCGGAAAAGTCGACACGCTTTCCAGACAGATTACCACGGAATCGTCCCTGTTTTCCCTTCAGTCGCTGCACAAAACCTCGGATGGGTTTGCCCAAGTCCGCTTTGTTCAGTCCGGGAACATCACTGTTAATGTAAACGGCGATCTGCAGTTGCATGTAATCCCAGCATTCCATGATAGTCTGCACCGGTGCACCCTTCAACAAGGAGTTCTTCAGGTTGATGTTGCTCTGAATGATGTCGCCCAATTTGGCAGTCAAATCGTCTTCCGTCGATGCGGCGTCTTGGCCGACGGAAGGACGAATGCACACCGGAGGAGCAGGAATATACTGCCACAAGAACATTTCGGGTCTCGCCTCCTTGGGGTTCAATCCTAGCAGTTCACAGTCCGAGTCCGAGATTTTCTTGAACAAGTTCAAGACTCGGAGCGCATTAAGATCATCCTGAGCCTTCTTGTAGTGCTTCTCAACCTCGGCATTATGGCCCCTAGCTTCCTCGAACGACCGATCAAACACAATCTTGCTGGGAGGTGGAATTTTCTTCACCGACGCAGAAGCATTGAAAGCTCGGAATTTGTCGTGCGAAATTTTCAGTGCGCTGTTTCCCGCCTTTTTCACCACACCGTTGATGGTGCCGCAATGTTCACAGGTTCGGGTCTTGCGACAGCGCTCATTCACCCGTTTCGCGATCTGCAATCGCCGCAGATTATCCAGATTCGGCCGACGCATTTCTCGGAGGTAGGTCCGGCGCTCGCCTTCGGGCAGCAAGATATGCGAACATTCCTTGCAAACCTCCTGTAGGATCGTAATCACTCGCTTGAAATATCCGACGTGGAAGGCCGGCAAGACGAGCTTCACATGGCCGAAATGCCCGTTGCACACTTGGAGCGCACCACCGCAGGTCTGACATGTTGCACTCTTGCTGGAAATACCCATACGGGAGTCGAGGGGTCCATGCGGAATCACCGATCTGTCTTGGTCGAGGTCGAAAAACTTCCGGTCCGAGACTTCCACCACACCTTGGCTGACAATGTCATCGTTGGATCTGGGTATGACACATCCGCGTTAGCCCGCCACCCACGTTCGCACAGACAGAAAATCTTCAAGAAGGCAAAGAGGTCAGCGCTTACAGCACACCGAATTTGAGCTCTTTGATAACTTTCGGCACACGATCAATGACCTGGGCCTTGCCCAGGTCCACCTGCACACCCTCCGGAGGTTGCATCGCCGCCGTCAAAGCTTGACCATGGCAGGGACAAACGGACTAGATGAGCAGATTAAGTCTCTTGTCGCGGTTCCGATACACGCGACCAGGCAAGAAGGAGGCTTGGATACCGCAGAGGGAGGGTGACTGCAGGGCTTTTGTGGAAGAAGAAGAGGGTGAACGGCGGGGTCGGCGACGAACTTTTTTGCGGGCAAAAGCGACGGAGCGACCTGCCTACCCGAATAGGAATGGTCAGCAGCTGCTCCCGCCCCTCCGCTGTCCCATCCAATCAGCATTCAGTCCGCGTCTGGACAGTGGACAGCCTCAGGCTGCCATTGCGATCTATATACACAGGTACCTTAGTTCAGTGCCATTCATGTCAATTCCGATAAATTTTGTTATAAACTCGAGTCTAATTATACACCATGGTCCCCGCTAGAATATAATACACACTATACAACTGGCCCTCCTGCCTCTACTTGGCCAGGAAAGCCTGGAATGCTTTATGTTCAATCACCACGTTTCCGACCGCGCGGAGCTTCTTGCGTCCCTCTTTCTGCTTCTCCAGCAATTTCCTCCGTCGACTGACATCACTTGCATGGAGCTTGGCAAGAACATCCTTGCGGTACGGCTTGACTGTCTCACGCGCCACAACCTTACGTCCAACGGCAGCTTGAATGATGACCTCGAACAGCTGCCGGTCGACATGCTGCTTGAACTTGGTCACCCACTGCCTTCCAAGTCGTTCCACCTGACTGTAGTGGACGATACGTGCAACCGCATCCACCGGGGCCTTGTTGACCAGGAGCTGGAGTTTGACAATGTTGCTGGGTTGCCAAGCAGACTCCTCGTAGTCCAGTGAGGCATATCCCTTGGTACCTCCCTTCAGCTTTCCGAAGAAGTCATCGACCAGTTGTGCCAACGGTAGGTCGTACTTGAGAATGACCTGGGTCGCCGTAAAGTATTCAATGCTCTTCTGCACGCCTCGGTTCGATTCGCAGAGTTCGATCACCTTTCCCAGGTATTCGTCCGGGAACGTCAAAGTAGCTAGGACGTACGGCTCTTGTAGTTCCGCGATTTTCGTCCGCACGTCATCCTCGTCGGGGAAACGAGCCGGGCTGGTAATGATCTCCTCCTTGCCGTCCTTCCAGAGCACCTTCACGGGCACGGAAGGTGGTGTGATGATGATGCTAGCACCATGTTCCTGACGAAGGCGGTCCTCGAACACAGAGCAATGCAGGGTTCCTAGGAAGCCCAGTCGGAAACCCGCACCAAGGGCCTCGGAGGACTCCTTTTGCACCGTGATACTCCTGTCATTCAGCATCAGCTGGTTGATGCTGTCCTCCAGATGTTCGAAATGATCCGCATCGATAGGGTACGCGGCCACGAAAACCATCGCCTTCGGTTCCTCGAAACCGGGAAGCGGCTCCACGGCCTTTTCGGACCCAACCTTGGTGTATGTGTCGCCGATCTTGGCTTCTTTGCTGCGTTTCATGCCGGGGTTGAAGAAGATGTATCCCACCTGGCCAGCACGAAGGACAGTCTGCGCGGTCTCGAGCGGATACATGATTCCCACCTCGCCCACGAAATATTTAATCCCAGTCGCATAGGACACAAGCTGATCTCCGGCTCGGATCTCGCCATCAAACACACGGACCAGGCAGATAACGCCTTTGTAAGAATCGTACCAGGAATCGACCAGGAGCATTCGGAGGGGCTTTTTGGAATCACCAACCGGCCTATGTCTTGTCAGTACTGGCGTAACAGTCAGTCCAGGTGCATCAGAACTTACGCTGGAATCTTTTCCACCACGGTCGGGAGCAGCTTTTCCACATTCAGACCGGTCTTGGCCGAAACCCCCACGGCGTTTTCGGTGTCGATTTCGAAGGATTGCCTCATTTGTTCGAGAGCCCGTTCCGGATCAGCAGACGGGAGGTCCACCTTGTTGATGACAGGAATCAATTCCAATCCCTGCGCAAAAGCAAGATAGAAGTTGGCCACGGTCTGCGCCTGGATACCCTGGCTCGCATCGACTAGCAGCAATGCGCCTCCGCAACTGGCGTAACTCCGTGAGACCTCCGCGCGGAAGTCGACGTGTCCCGGCGTATCGACAAGATGCAACAAGTAATCCTCGCCATTGTGATTGTAGATCATGGTGCATGTCTGCGCCTTGACGGTGATTCCACGTTCCCGCTCAACGTCCAGCTTATCCAACACTTGCTTGTTAGTTCCCGGCTGGATGGTCCCCGTCAGTTCCAGCATTCGGTCGGACAACGTGCTCTTGCCATGGTCAACGTGAGCAACGATACAGAAATTACGGTATCGGTCGATCGGGATGTCGGCGATTCTCTGTTCTAGGTCGGAGACGGGTTTGGCAGCGGCCGCTCTTGAACGAGCCGACTGGTAAACGGCAGCGCTGGTAAAGGAACGAAGGTAGTTAAATCGGGCGGATGGCGCCTTGAGAGGGCTTGCAGCTGGGCATTTCTGCACCGCGCTCAGCCATCTGGCTAACTGCAGGCATCCTCGCATCTGGAGTGCTGCAATGGCATGAGAAGGAGGAGAGTGTAGGTCAGGGAGGTCCTCTCGCGCTTGTCGATGACAACTGGATGGAGTCCGATTTGGCGGGCAAAAAAAAAGTGCGGCTCTGCGGAGAAAACGATTGGGCGGGCGGTCGATTGCTGCGGCGACTATCGGAGTAAACAAAGCAGCGCTCTTTTTTCCCTCCACACAACCTCTGCCAGGAGTCCAGACTCTCAACACCAACGGTATCGGCGATCTTCAGTTCATTCCATCATGTCCTCGACAAAAGACAAGTCCAAGGTCCACAAGTTGTCGCTGAAAGGTAAGGCATACGGATCTTGGCGTTCGTCAGTGCGAAACTAACGTCCCCCGCAGGGTCGGCGAAGCTGGTGGCTGAATTCGTGAGTAATCCTTCCAAGACAGGGATTCATATTCAAGGATTATGCTGATCATTCTAGTTTGAATATTCCATCAACTCGATTCTGTAAGCGGACGTCGATTTCAGCTCTGACTCAAATATACTCATCAATCCCGCCTTAGGTTCCAACGAGGAGTCTACCCCCCGGAGGACTTCACAACGTAAGTTTTCCATATCTCAACCAATGAACGAACAACGCGACTCACTATTATCCAGGGTCAAGAAATATGGCCTCAACATGCTTGGTTGGTCAAAATCGGTCCCTTCCACATGCCCCCTACTTACCGATCAATTCAGTCACTTCCGATGACCAGGTCAAAGCCTACATCAAGAAGATCATGTCGCAGTTGAACAAGTGGATGATGGGAGGCAAAATCTCAAAGCTCGTCGTAGTTATCACGGACAAGGAGACTGGTGAACATGTGGAGAGATGGCAGTTTGACGTATGCCACCCGACCCGAGAAGCTGCTGGCATAAACTGATTGGGATCCAGGTCCAAATACACACCAAGCACAGCAAGAGCTCCGCAGCCCGAAAAGCCGGTGATAAAGAAAACGCCGCTGCAGGGTAATTGCCATTCTACATCTAACCATAGAACCGCAAGCTAACGCTTCTTACCTACAGAGACGCACCCGCCCCTGCTACCGAAGTTGTTGAAAAAACCGAAAAAGAAATCCAGGACGAAATCCAAGCCATTTTCCGACAGATCACCGCATCCGTTACCTTTCTGCCCGTTCTCGATGGAGATTGCACCTTCAATGTCCTCGTGTATGCGGACGCAGACTCCGAGGTGCCGGTCGAATGGGGCGACAGCGACGCTAAGGAGATCAAAAATGCCGAGAAGGTGCAGCTCAGAAGCTTCAGTACAAATAACCACAGGGTGGAAACTCTCGTCAGCTACCGCCTTGCTGATTAAACTCGACATTCTACAGTGGACCAGGGGTGTTTCATACGGAGGCGTTAGGGATAAGACGGAGGGTTCTTTCATTTTCTTTCATTTCGGGGTTTCTGTACTATGAATTTCAAGATCTTACGGCTGCAACGGCCAAAGAGTTATCTATCATAACGACTAATGAGTATGCATTACTTTCTTCCTCTCTTCATTATTCTCCCTTACTATGTATACCACGGTAACTGGTCCATCTTCGGAAACCACTCATTCCCACCCTCTCCCCCATCCCAACATACCAACTCCTCTACCACCGGCTCCAGTCCCAAGTCCCCAAAAACACTCATCTCCATCCCCGGAGTCCACCCCCTCTTCGCTCTCTTCCCTGCCAAATCCGCCTGAACCCCATACCGATCCTCCTTCCAAAGCCCAATTCCCCTCTTCTCTTCGCCTGCTATTAGCGACGCCTCCGACGTCACTTCCTCCGGCGGGTTAATTCCAATCACATCCCCTTTGCATTGAGAGCTAGGCCCAGGCCAATCTACACCAGTCGAAGTGGAGGCAGAAGTAGAAGTAGAAGTAGAAGTAGAAGTGGAATAACGAGCGGAGACCGGAGCAAGTCCGACAGCAGGAAAATGACACTCCATGAACCTCTTCCGTTTGAATTCGTGCGTCACGACAGTAACCCGCGTCGGATAGTGCCCGGTACATGCTTTGAACTTGAGTAGTGAGAAGAGTACATTCTGGTATGAATCTGTGGCGTGTGGTTCGGTTGTTATTTGTAAAGCGCTGTTGATCTTGTCGGAATATGTGAAGTAGGCGTTGTCTTTGGCGAGGTTCTGCGTGCTCCTGCTAAGTATGCTTCTTCACTTTCCATATGGGTATCGGCTTAAGATGGAATATGATGGGGATGGGAAGATCTTACAAGATATGAATCCCCCTCGGTGAGATCTGTCCGGGGTCTTTTCGTTGCGCCTCTATATTGCGTAGATCAGTCAACGTTAGCCATTCCATGACATAGCATAAAATATAGTGTCAAAATGCAGGTAGTACATCCACAAACATACCCTGAGAACACAAGCAGACTTTCTGGATCCTCCGCCGCAGCTTGAATACCTATTTTGACGTGGGCCGTGAAAGTAGGCGTTTCGCCCTTTTGGAAGGGCTCGATTAGCCTGTCTCGATGGATAGGTTTATTTAGCTACTATCGGTAAACGTAGTAATGCAGTGGTGAGATCTGGGGAGGGGGGTTTATTGTAAGTTTGAGAGGGTAGAGTTTTCTTTTTCTTAGTTTATGATCTTACCATTCGTCCTCTGAGGCGCCCTTTGTTGATCCCCCCAGGTAGATTGCATGACAGCAGACGATGATCAGGTGAGTGCATTTCTGCACGTCGAAGGTGGTGGGGGGCATGGTTTTGTGGGATCTCCCGGCTTCGGGCTCAATATCTCATAGATACAACAATCTATGTCCAATGGTAATAATTACAGTTTGTCAAACGTTTGTAGTCATTTTTATGGTTGAGAAGCGGCGGAGTATGAGTGAGCAGGAGGATTCATGATGGCTTGGGCATGGATTTGAGGTGAGCGGCCCACCGTTTTCTAACCCTAGTTGATCCCCGCCAAGAGATACTTTGTAAGTTGAGTTTTCAGAACACTGCTGCATCCTTGAAGCAAGGGACAACGTCGAGACTCAGTGATATTAGCTTTTACTTGAGATGGTCAAGGATTGATGGATAATTAGTCTTTCTTGTTGTTGCTAGGCTTAGGTCAAATTGAGGTTCTCTCGTCGACCTGAGTGCACAGTTCTACAGGTGCACATCAAATTTACATAGGAAATAGAATTTCTCAAACAATTTGAAAATAAAGGCTGCGTATTGCATGCGTATCAAATGAGACAATCGTCCATCGCTGGATGCCACTCTAATGTAATGTACATATTTGGCTTGCCTTCTGGAGATGTCAATGTGCCTTGGCTGGGCGTCCGACCCAACTACGCGTAATTTCATCGTGAGAGGGAAAACAAAATGAGAGGAAGAAAAGCAGGAAACAAAGAAAATAAAAGAGACATGACGGCTTTGCAAAATCACGAAACTCCTCCGTATTTACCCATGCACACGATGCTTTCAAGTCAGGCACAACGCTAGGTGAACAATGCCGAGTGGATGAATGTAAATTCGTGAGCACAACAAACGCCGGAATATCAGCCAGTCAAAAGGATTAACAAGGAGTGATGTCGAGTAGAGGCCTCGCATATGCAAGATTATGGTTATACATGAGTTCATAGGAGAAACTATGAGAATGAAAAGGGGGAAAAAAAGTCACATGGGGTATCAGAAAAGGGTGAGTGAGAAGGAGAATAGAATGTTAGTTGAGAGGATCGTGGCGAAAGGTGCAGTCATCTCCCTTGATGCATTTCCCTTCAGGCCAATATCGGCAGGGAACCAAACCTGCTTTAGGCTATTATATAGTCAGCAACAAGATCAGTGGATAAAGGGTTCACAGTAAACTTACGTGTTTTTTGCCGGGACCAGGTCTACCTCTTTTAGGGTGGCCATATCGATCGTCATCGTGTCCATCATACCCATTGCCTTCGCGCATACGCTTGCGATCGGGGTCCTCGTAGTTACTTTGTTGTTGAGAAAAGTTGGGGGTCGCTTGCTGATTAGGGTTGGCAATCTGAGAAATGATGGCGGCAAGGTTTGGTGTGATGTTAGGTTGCGACTGCTGAGGTTGAGGCTGCGGTGGGGGCTGGGGCATCACAGGTGGCTGTTGCATCTGTTTCTGGGCATTGATGACGGCCAGTATCTTTTGGAAATCAAGACCTTGTGTTGCGGGGGGTTGAGACACTGGAGGAAACTGGGGCATCTGCATCACTGGCGCTTGGGCGGGCTGGGCCTGCTGCTGACGGAACATGCTGATTGTTCGCTCCAAATCAGACATCGGCGCCTGTGGTGCGGGCTGAGGTGGCGGTGGCGGGGTCGACTGCTGTCGTTGAGGTGCATTCTGAATGATCTTCAATAAGTTCGAGATGTCAAATTGGCTGTTATTGTTGTTGTTGTTGTTGTTGTTGTGCTGCGCGCTCGGCTGGGCCGGAGGCGCAGGTTTAGGGTTGATCATTGAATAATACCGCTCTTGTCGAGCCTGTAGAAAAATCAAGTCAGATGACGATAACGTAGGTTGAAAAGGAACCTGAATATGAAGACATACCTTAATCTTGTCCGGGAGTTCCCCGAAATCAACCACATCCGTGACGATTTCCTCGTCGGTCGGTGCAGGTGGCTCCTTCGGTGATGGCGGGACGTCCGCCGCAGAAGTGTAAAACACCATGAGGGTCGTGGCTTCCCTATGATCCTGGGCCTCTTTTTCAGGGCTGATGGGCTGTTGGGCACCCCCGCGTTTCACAAAGTTACCGGAACGGTCTGACGACGTGATATTTTCATCATCGATTGCTACAGAGGTCAGTAAAATCAATATGAAGTCGAGAATGAGAAGTAACATACCGGTCGGTTCATAGTAGTCAAGCAGAGACTCCTCGCGGAGACCGCCATCATCCTCCTCGTCCATCTCATCCATGTCTCTATGAAGTTTGAGTACGCTTCCTTCGCCCTTCACATCACCCACCTCATGGTCACCGAGATGAAGTTCCTCGTCAGGGTCATGCGTGAAAGTGCGAACTTGGACAAGCTGGCTATCCGGTTTCCAGGTAACCCGTAGCCTTCGCCGGGCCTCCTTCCGAAGTCTCTTCTTCCGCTCTTCTTCGGTCTCGGGCGCCTTATCCTCAGTAGGTTGAGCGGGTGCAGGATCCTTCTGTTTATTAAGGTCTGCCATTATGTCACCGAAAGAGAATGCCGGCTTTGGGGCAGCCAGTTGAGGGTCTTTCTTTTCGGGAAGGGTGCTTCAAGGAGTTAGAAACTGTATTTGAAATGGCATGGGAAGACCTCTTACCTGGGCCTCGGGGCGGCCGCGGCCGCGGCGGCTCTCTCAGCATTAGAAGTACCGGGTCTTTTCGAAGCTGAGCTCAGACTTCCAAACAGATTGGTAGGTTTGGGTGCAACAATGTTGGCTTTCGGACGGGCAGCAATTGCTGCGGCGCCTTCTTGGGGTTTCTTGGCGGGGCCGCTCGCGACCACGGGGTTACTGGGCTTGGAGGGATTCTTGATATTGGACGTAACCACCATTTTCTTGGTGGCAGGCAGTCCATTGTTGTCGTTCTCCCTCGCTCGTTTTGCCCCAGGGGCCTCGGTAGCTGCCATATCAGTAGAGGCACCGTTTCTGTTGGGCGACCCTTCCTTTGACCCCGGCTTCACAGTTTCTTGCTTCCGTTTGGTCGATGCGGCAGCGTGGTCCAGAATCTTTTGTGCCAAACCTCTAACCTTTGCGCCACCTTTCTTGACAAATCTGGGCAAAAGTTTGGCAACATTGGTCTTCTGGAGGGCCTCGTCATCCATAGTGGTGAAGCGCGAAAGCAACTGTGTATTTATTAGCTGTTTGATCAGTTGTTGTACATAATAACATGGACTCACCTCAAGAAGGTTGACAGTAAGGGCACCATCTATATCAGAAGCTTGATGACGGTCCAAAAGAAATGAATACATAGCAGACACTGCGATTGGATGTTCTCCCAGCCTATAAGAGTTGGTGTCAGCATTGCGAAGTTAAAAAGAAAACAAACAGACAACGCGAAATTGAGGGCAAATGTGGAACATGGATCGTCGTAATACAAGAACTCTCGGCGGCCAGTCATTATCAGCTGGAGACTCAGTGAACCCACTAAAGCTTTTAATTATGTGGCCAAACAAGCGTCTCCGTAGAACACCGAGGCTTTCGCGCGAGTCTTGACGACGGTTCGTGTTTTTCTTTTCTTTTGTTTAAGGGACACAGCGGGACATGTATCGTCCTTGGGTGCAAAGCAGAAAAGCCACCCTTACTTATAAGCGTTCCTTTAATGGAAATTACATGGGAGAGGCTTTCAATTCGTTTCTGACTTCTATGGCCATGACAACGATATGCCAGGTTTGTAGGGGGGTAGCAAAAGGAGGGGAGTAGGGAGAGAAAAAAGACATACTTCTCGAGAATCATCGGGTGGGCTCTTTCCAGAGTGGTCTTGACAACCACGTCCATTATGCGTCTTTGGGAGGCAGTCTCCTTCTTGAACTTGGCTGCTTTGTCGTTGTCGCCCTTGTTCTCCGCCATCTTCATGGCTTGCGTCTTGTCTTTCCAAGCATCCCTTACTTTTTTGACGACGTCTTTAAATGCAACTAGAGCACTCTTGACTTTCTCGGCGTTAGGTCGTCTATTACGGGGGAACCACACAGCTCGTAACGTATCATAATTGGCAGCTGCTTCAGGCTCAGTAGGACGGGAGGGGGGTATGGGGGATTTTTCTGGGGGCTCATGCTCAATCTCGAGATCCGAGTCATCGGAGTCGCTTTCCGAGCCGGAGTATCCCGCCATTTTCCCATCAACCCTCTTACTATTCACTTTACCGGTAGCGTTCTTTGGTAAAATCTTGGTAATCGGTATCTGTTTCCGTGCATCGGCCGCTTTGATTGGCAATGGGACTGCCACGGGTTTTTGCCCTATATCATGAATTAACTTCAGGCTGGAATATTGGGGGCTTAATCTCGAACATACCGTTTGCTGGCATAAAACCTTCCATGCCCTGAGGACGTACCGGAACTCCTTGGTTGCCAACAGCGGGCGGGACCGCCTGCAGTTGAATATCATTTCGATAAAAATCAAAGACCCTGCGTGAACAGTGGTCAGAAACGCGCCCGAATTAGTTGCAACTAAGGCCAGGTAACTTACTTCTGATCTTGGGAGCCCTGTAATTCATTCGAGTTTAGGTAAAGGTAGTTGGAAAAGGATGGGTGTTGATTAGTGGCCTGCGGAGTGTCCAGAAATTGAGGGTTGATGGTCTGATGGCCCGGCACATTCGGGATGGGTTCGGGAAATTCATGAGAGAGTCCCAATGGGTGCTATTACGTATTAGATCAAGACCCGGTCGGTCGATGGGGAAAGGAAGGGGAACCCTACCGCATTCTCGTCAGAAAAGGTTGTAGATAGAGGATACCCATTGATCGCATTTGAATGTGCAACCGGTTGATACGGCACTGATTGCGGTGGCGTCTGAGTCGCCTGCGGGGTAGGTGATTGAGAGAAGGTATCTTGAACGGCCAGATGCTGCGGAGGATAATAATTGCGAGGGAATGGGAAGGTCTGGTATGCAGGATTATCCGAGGGAGTCAAGGGTCGCGAGTCAAAGGGCACCTGTCCCTGGGGAAATTGATGCAGCTGACGATATTGTCCGGGAACCCCAAATCCATGAGGACTTCCCGATGGCAGGATCGGCTGGTGATGCAGCGAATTGGCACGCCAGGACTGGGTTGTAGCCGAAGGGTACATGCCATGGCCATGCTCTTGCTGGGGCTGCAACGGCGTTGTTTGCTGCGGATGTTGTTGACTGAAGACCGGGTGATCCCAGCTGATGCCCATCGGTTGCTGTTGCGGCGGTGGTTGTTGTGGCTGTGGGGGCTGCTGGAGCCGTTGCGGTGCGGGATGTGCATGTTGATCGGAGCTGGGAATACACAAGGCATCAAGGTTGTTCCAATAATCCGGTGCCGAGCCAGAGTTTACGGGAGCACCGGGCAAGTCGCGCAACATATTCTGTGGAGTGGACTGCTCCATCCTGGCGTGGTGAATGCCCCTCCGACACGAGGTTCACCCTAAAGTGAACGAGGAATCAACGGAGAATGTATGGGCAGTACGTATTTTGAAGGAACCCGTCTGTCTGGGGAGTCACATGCACCCACGTGCTAGTGTCGCCCAAACAGGCAAAGATCGAGCAGCGTCCCTTTTGGGATAGATGTTCCAGGGGTGGGGTCGCCGGAGAGAGTGGTGATTGGTCGATTCTGATCGCTCCCACAGCAGAGCCGGCGTGGTTTGTCAGCCGTGGAAAAGAAGCCGTGGAAAAGACGCCGCTGAGGTGGGCGGTCAGGCGATTCCCGACAGAAGGAGAGTGTAGGGCAGTGGCAAAGGAGACGGCCTGGATGCCTGGATACCTGAGGGATACCTGAGGAGCTTCCCTTTTGAATCCGATAGGAGGGGGCAACAGGTTCGTCTTCTTAGGAGAGTGTAGGTAGGCCGTCAGAATTGGCAACGTTATTTTCTTTTTTCTTGTTTTTGCTTTTCTCCTTAGGAGAGGAGACGTCCACGTTGTGTCGGGCCCAATTCGCACCCTTTCTTTAAGAAAAAAAAAAAAAAAAAAAAAAAAAAAAA
>JANFQY010000087.1:0-114298 GCA_025592935.1 Aspergillus ostianus
TGGGGGCGTGCGTCAGGTGATCAACCACGGTATATATCCGAACGCCTGCCGAGTACCCCCACGTCCTTAAACATTGTGGCCGCTCAATTAGTAATAACAGGAGCTGATCGATCCCATCTATCAGTCTCCACCGCATCGGCAAGCCAGCGCGCAACGCTAATTCGACTCATACTGGCCATCAAAGGAACACCCTTGCCATGATTCGGCCACACTTTCACCTTCTCTTCATCAGTCTCCACTAGACGAGAGGGACGAACAAAGACATAGTCTAGTCCACTAGCCCGGAGAAGGCGGTCTGTCTCGTTATGATCATTATATTGGTAGATCATGTTTGACTTGCTCATAAGCAGGCGCAACGCGCAGGGCATGTTGGACCACGACTCAGCCACGCCAAACGCTTGCAAGATGACGATCTTGCGGACGCCGCATTCTTCCATGACCGTGGCGACGTTTTCGTTGCATTTGGTCATAAGGCGAGGATCGGGATTAGGAGTAGAGAAGGGGCTCTCTGTGGCCCTGCGGGCATTGAGAGTCACGATCACAGCGTCGGGGATGTTGTGCTTGAAGGCAGCTCGAACGTCTAATATTTCTATTGGTGTTCCTGTAATTTAATTAGCATACGACCGCGGTGGTATAGGAAGAGGATTGTTTGTATATAGTTCACCTTTGATGACGTTCAAACCGGGAAGGTCTTCCATTGCGGAAGGGTTTCTGGCAAGAGTAGTAACTTGATGTCCTGTCAAGTGTTAGCTGGAGATCTCCCATGCGCCCTCAGAGCCTGGTATTACCTTTGCGAAGAAGCTCATCGATAGTAAGCTTGCCAGTGCGTCCACTGCCACCGATAACGAGAACATGCATCTTTGTGGTGATAGAGTTGGAATAAGAAGATTTCGAAGGGAAGATGGTAGAGATAGACCGAAGACTGAAGCTATGGTATATATTCTGATTGAGAATGAAGACGGCAATTAATGAAGAGGTTATGTGCTTCTGACAGATTAATTTATACAAATAGAAGTCTGTGGTTGCGCTCCGTGCTGATGCCGGGTTCTCTATCTGGACTGTCGGATCCGGGCCTTCGGATCCGAACTGCATAGCACGCCCGGATCCGAAGCACGAAAATAAGGCAAGGCTGAAAGTCCTACAGACTTAACAACACAGTCTGTGAACTACGAAGATTTTCCGGAATCAGGAACGCCTGACAAAGTGAAATTCTGCCACAGGAGTTCGCCTTAGGCCATTCTGACCTTACTATGTGTCCGTCCAAGCTGCGAAGGCCGTTCTGAGCGCTTAGAGATCTACAATTTACAGTGAAAAAAAAAAAAGAATTGGACGATACTAGACGTATATATTGCTTTTGAGTGTTTATATATATGCCCCAAAAAAGCAGATAAAGACACAAAACATTCTGTTCAACAAACACCATACAACATAAGAGATCACAGCTCATTCTCAACCCAGTAGCCCAGACAAATGAAATGTCGATACCATAATTGGATGGTCATTCAGAAGCACTCGCCAAGCTCTTCGTTAGTCTCATCACCCGATCCTCGGATCTGGTGAGGTGCGCGAGCAGCCTTGGTCTTGGTCAGTGCAGGACGGTGAAACTCTGCCTTCTTCTCACAGGCCTGAGCAGCCCGTTTGCCATGGACTGAGCATCGACCGCACGAGGAAGTCTCAGAACTCTGATTAAGCTGAGCTGCAAGATGCTTGACAGACTTTCCCCGGGTCACTCCGTTCTTCACTGGCAGAGCGGATGTCCGGACAGGCTTTTCTACAACCTCCTCGCAGTCCTGTCGGGGCCGGCTCAACTCCCGCATCATCTTCTCAGTCTCAAAAAATGCATTCTCGGGGGTGTCGGGGATCACTTCAACCTCACTGTCGTTGGGCTCTTGCTCGGCTTCGGTCTCGCGATCGGGAATCAGACTAAACTGAGACAGCTTCTCTTCGAAGGTCTTCGGGACAGAAGCGTCCTCAGCAGGAACAGTCTCAGCGGGAACCACTTCAACAGGAGTCGACACACCCTCTTCGTCATCAAGACTCTCAGAATCTTCAATTTCCTCAGGGACCGACTCGTCATCAGTCACAGGAACATCTTCTTCCTCGTCAACAACGCAGCTCTCCTCAGCAGCCTCCTGCACAGAAGTCGAAGACTCGACAGCCTCAACCTCCTTGACCTCGTCAACCTCTATTGTTCGGTCCGGGCCATCGGCGTACACCATCTTGGCAGTGACAGTGAGCCGGGGGGTCTGGGGCATAGGGGTCTCGGGGTTCTTGATCGTCATGGTAGGACGAAACTTGTCAGTTGGGGGATTACAGTGAGGACATGCCTCGCGGGTACCGGAAAACATGTTCTTACACTGAGGGCACAAGTTGATATGGCCCTTGCGGTAACAGCTGGGTTTCGGTGCACCGCGGCAAACGGAACACAGGCGCAGATTGGAGGACGAAGCGAGAGGCATGGTTACAGGATTGGAGAGTTGATCGGTGGTCACTGAGGGTGAGTGGGATGGGATGGGTATGGATGTGTATGCCGAGATTGATTTGGGAGAGTGTGAGTGTAGAGGGGATGTTGTCGATGTGTATGTTGATGATTCTTCTTCGAGTGGAAAAATTGAACTATTTATACCGCAAACTTTGACAAGTTGACAATAATGGTGCTCTTCTTCTAACAAAGATAGCCATTCGTTATCGTGGACATCATGGGGGACATGACAATTATCAGTGCTGGAAGGAGCCCGACGTAAGTTCAGCCTCCCGAAGACATAATGTGATTGCTGCAGTGCTGAAAGAAGACATGTCATGCAGTAGACGGAGCAAACCTGAGATAGTGAGGCTTGCGGTCTGTTTCTTTGTCCACCATACGTAAAATCACACTTTGTAGCGGGTGGATGTCCCCGCATGGCAGCCAAATTTCTTTGTTGCTCTTATGGAAATGCCATTTCCCCATTTACATTTCTTTGTTTTCCACGCATAGGTAAATTCCGGCATGAAGGCGTTTTTTGAACTGGGAAAAGATAGCATAGTTAGTATGGACTGCAAGATATTTCAAGTATATAATAATGATTATCAAATGTATCCAGCGATGTGAGGTATAAATATTTATTCATTAACTGTATGCCCATGACTGATGCATAATCTGATTTATGACATGGTCCGACGAATAGCCGGACAATCCTTTGGCTGTTCAGTGACTATGTCAGGAGATCCTGGAACCAGTAACAAATCATCTACACAAAGGAGCGCATATACTAAGCTACAATGAAGAGTAGTACACCGACGTACTGAGTTTTGCGCAAACAACCCTCAATGCCCACCGAGCCACGGCAGAGCAATACAACCACTCCGCTGCTATTAATGGACACGACGAGTCATAACACTGACCTCCTCAAGGTAAGCTCGGAAAGTACCTCTTGTACGTTTCAACTATCCCTAAATGAACCTTCCGTGGAATTCTTCCCGTCCCCAGCATTTCCCCCATGGTCCGACTGCAAGTAACACCCCGTGGTTACAGCGGTGAAACATGTCCTATGGATGGACGTCTGCCATTTCACTCGTAGATCTCTTCCCGTCATCACCACCATTTTATGAATGCCCCCAAATCATGAAGAAAAGCTATCCTCTGCATCTAGACACCCAGGCAATAATGACAGAGATAATAGTTGGTTCTGATGAGACATTAAATACGGTTAATATGCGGTGAATGATGCACACTCATCGTTGATTTTGGCCATGTAAGGGGCGCATACTCTGTGGAACAAGGATAGACCATCAGTTCAAAGAATTGGAATTTAGCTTCCGACTAGTGTTTAACTATGTTTCGTGTTATGTGACCCTCTTTCTACGGGCTCAACAGCTGGTCAACATACTAAAGGGTAGTTGGGGATATACCGTCCAGCCTAGCGACTGGCTCCCGCCCGCTCAATCAGAAACTACATAGATTATCTTCTATGGACGGATGGAATGTCTGGATAGTTCTTTCCGTCGGTAAGAGATCGGCTTATGGGTAAGCAAAACTCTAGAGCAGCACTTATAGAAAGCCGAATATCCATTCAAGTTAATGAAAACTAATCCGAAGGAACAGAGATGTCATTCATAACTGACACCAAAGCTACCAACAATTATACTACAGGAACGGTTTCAAGTCTCCCTTGACAAAATATGCCGCCGAATAGACGAGGGAAAGGGTTACATCCGTAGCCTAAAAGGCATACTCAAACCACCGTCCGTTTGATCTCCGTTATTTATAGCAGGATTTGCTAGCCCAAAACATGGTTAGAAAACCCCCCGGCCATCGTTCGGGTAAGGACGAACTCCGTGCTTGAATCGAGCTAAGTGGGCCAGTTAGGCGGTTTCAGGTGCTAGAGCGTAGTTCGTTCTGTCGTTCCAACTTCCCGAAGCCTCGCGATACTCCACATCAAGAACTCTATTTGGGCCGAGGGTGGGTCGTTGGGGATTTTAGTTGCTAAATTTGGCCTTAGGATTGAACAGCTACGGACCGAATTGGCGAGTGAGGTCGGGGAAAGAACTCCTTTCCTCGGGGTTTGCTAGGGTTCAGGTGTGGTTACTGGTTAGAGTAGAAACGACGGATGCTAGAGCTGCTCTTGGCAACATGGATGGGGTCCACACGATCCTCAACTAGTCCCTTTTTGTTTTGATGTTGGCAATTGTTGTTCTTCTGGGATATCTTCGGATGTAATTGGTCCAGTTGCTTCCCCGACTATAAGATATTTTCACCAGGAAAGCACAGTATGAAAGCTTATATTGAAGAAACCATGCCTTTTTGTTTCGTCCTGACAGGACACCACATTGTGATGCAACGATTAGATGGTCAATGACCAAGGAATAAGGCTTTTGTTTAACATCGTAAGATCCGCGATGGCATCCATATTTAGCTCAAGTTCGTTTCACTACAAGCTCAACCCCGGAGCGGGTGCTCCTTGTTGAAACCCAGATCTACCACACGACCTATCCATATACTGGATAGCACTGTTTCAGCATGACTCTCTAGTCGAGCTTTGGCAATAGCCATAATCACCAAGGTGAAAAGGCATACAAAACGTACACCTAAGATAGAGGCCACAGCAGGGCAAGGAAAAGCTATATAAAGGCTCCTAGAACCGCACGACCTCCATCTCCATCATCACCATCATCTAATTCACTTCTCTCTCTTTCTTCTCTATTACTCTTAATCATAATAATCCTCCACTCTTTCTTTACCTTTTTCTTTACCCAATACATCACTCTCTAATTCCATCTTTCATAATGCATATTGCTCTTTACACCCTCGCCTTCTCGGCCGCTTCTACCCTCGCGGTTCCGATGTCTGTGACATCCTACAACCGCACCCTGAACGCTGGCGTTCCCACCCGTATCCTGGCTCCCGTCGCCGAGGCCGTGAACACGCCCGAGCAGCACAATCATCTCGAGACCCGTACCTTCGGTCTCCTGGCATGGCTGGCCCACAAACACGGCCTGCTGGGAGGTAGCGGTAGCGCCAGTGCTGGCGGCAGCGGCAGCGCCGATGTCAGCGGAAGTGCTGGTCTGGGAGGCAGCCTTGGCCTTGGAGGCGGTCTTTCTGGTGCCCTAAGCGGCAGCGGTAGCGCTGGAGCTGATCTTAGTGGAAGTGCTGGCGCTAGCGCTTCTGGAAGCGCTGAAGGCAGCGCTGGAGGCAGTGCCAGCGGGGACGTCTCCGGTGGTGCTGACGTCAGTGGTAGTGCGTCAGGAGATGCTGGAGGTAGCGCTAGCGGTGATGTTAGCGGTGGTGCGTCTGGCAACGCTGGTGCCGACGTTTCTGGTAGTGGTGGTGCTTCTGGAGGAGTCAGTGGAGGAGTCAGTGGCGGTGCCTCCGGAAGCGCTGGTGGAGAAATCGGTGGTGATGCCTCGGGCAGTGCTGGCGGCAGCGCCAATGGTGGTGTTAGTGGAGGTGTCGGCGGTGGTGCATCTGGCAGCGCTGGTGGCGACGTTTCTGGCGGCGCAAAGGGAGGTGCTTCCGGCGGCGCCGGAGGTGATGTTTCTGGCAGTGGAGGCGCTGAAGCTGACGTTGGTGGCAGCGCTTCTGGAAGCGCAGGAGGAAGTGCCAGTGGAGGTGTCAGCGGCGATGTCAGCGGAAGCGGCAGTGCAGAAGGCGATACCGAAGGAAGCACCGGTGCTGGAGTTAGCGGAACTGCTGGTGGTGACGTCTCTGGAAGCGCCGGTGGAAGCGTCAGCGGTGATGTTTCTGGCAGCGCAGGGGGAAAAGCTGGCGGCAGTGCTGGCGAAGATACCGAAGGAAGCACTGAAGGAAGCACTGGCGCCGGTGTCAGCGGGACCGCGGGCGGAAGCGCCAGCGGAGATGTCGACGGCAGTGCCGGTGGTGATACTGAAGGAAATGCAGGCGCCGATGTCAGCGGACACCTTGGCGGAAGCGCCGGCGGTCATGCTGGTGCCGGTGCTAGCGGCTCGGCCTCGGGCTCCGGCAGCTCCAGCAGCAGCTCATCTTCTTCCTCGTCCTCCTCTTCTTCCAGTTCCTCCTCTTCTTCCTCTAGCAGCAGTACTTCATCATCCGCTGGAGGAGAGGACTGCGCTGAATGTGAAGCCGACTCTTCTCCTTCCGAGTCTCCCGAGGATTGCGACGAGTAGATGCACTTTCGCATCCAGAACATCAGCGCGAACCAGGGCTGTGAACCGCAGAGCACCCACTAATAACTCTATCTTTGGGCAGACTTTCAGTTTCTTCCTGTTCGTTGCTACAGTCCATGAGGGCTAGTCTGCGCAAGCCTCACTGTTTCCTTATTGTTTCGATATTTATACCTACCCTTATGTCAGTCGTTACTGTGTAATAAATAATCCACTCGTTTCTGTCAGTTATTACTGGCTGGCCTTTGAGAATAATCACATGTCTTCCATCAAATTACTAGACCTGAGCTTTGAAATTGGACAACAGATTAGATGGCAAAGTTCTTTGGCAAGGAAAGAATTGAAAGAGCTGGCCTTGCCCCGAAAGCCCTCTGTTGTTTTTTGCTTATACTATATTAACAGGCTTACTTTATTGGGCCTGAGATGCAAAGTAGTAGACGCATTGCATCCATCAGTAGTCAGATTTCTCTTTTGACCCAGCTAACAAGTTATGTCCATCCACAGCTCTCGGCCATCAGGGAGTGCGTCATGGCATAGGAGAAGGAAATTGAACGAGAGTTTATTATGACCATGATTGACATGAGATATCAAATGAAGGTATCTTAGAGCTAGACAGCCGTTATAAGGGACCATTGGTAGGTTGCTAACAAGCTGACTGTAGGGCAATTTACCAAGCTAATCATGGACGTCCCCTGAACACTCAACCAAAACCAGTCCAGAAAACCATTCGAAGACAACCTTCCAGATATGTCATCAGAACCCGAACGTCCAGCTTCTGACAATTATTCCCTGATATTACCGGTGTCAATATATGCCGTTGTCTCGATGCTTTGCCGTGTAGTTACGAACTGCAAGTCGGTTGCTCAAGACGGTTTTGTCTTGACTTTCCAAAGCTATGAGGATGGCTTCACAGGTGAGAAGGATCCCTTTAGAAACCAGTACGCGTATCATATCAGGGCCCCAGTTCTCTATGGTAGCTTTAGTGGGTTGTGATTAAATGGAATTTTCTGGTTTAGGAATCCTCCAGCAACTGCTGTTTCCCGTGCTGAACTGCCCAACTGAAAGGCTTATCACATAGCTCTAAATGGTGAAATTCGAAATAACCAATCTTCGAAAAGCATTTCAACGTTTAAAAGTGCCGCTGTTCTATGGCTCGCACCAGCAACTTAGACTCCAATGTAGTCAGGTGTGGCCATCGCCCAATTCCCACATTCAACATACGATAGCGGTGAAGAACATACGGTGAGGGCCCTTGATGAAAATTTTCATTTTGCCTCATGGCCGCAATAGTCCGTCGTAGTACTTATATTGGAGCAACAAAGAGACCATATCTATATCCGATTCTTGTGCAGCAATCCAAAGGGGAGTTTGCTGAGCGTTATTCTTAATTGAAATGTCCAATGGTAGTGCAAGCAGCGCCTTCACAGCACCTTTCCTCTTGTTTATCACAGCTAGGTGAAGTGCTGTCCGGCCCAAATTATCTTGTTGATTGATATTCGCGCCATACGCCAGCAGCTTATCAAATACATGCTCTTGTCCATGTGATGCCGCCAGGTGCAATGCCGTACACCCATTCTTGTCCGTTCGATTAATAATCAACATGGACTTTCGTAGTAAAACTTCAATAACATCCAGATGACCCATGACAGCAGCGTGGTGCAAAGCTGTCTGGCCATTTTCATCTCGCATATTGAAAGTGATTTGACCCATTATTTGCACCAAACAATCGCGATTTCCCGCTCTAGCAGCAAGATGGAGCGGCAGCAAATTGTTGTATGGGTGTAGTGGCAACCGGAAAATATCAGTGCGTGGCTGAAGGCCCCTCGCCCGCATCAAGACGGAGAATAACGGGCCGTGATGTTCTACAATAGCGTAGCCCAAGATACCGGCATAATGTGAGTCCAAGGACATGCCCAAAGGCTCCCAAGGATGGATGTTCCAAGTCGAGTTCTGGTCTAGCACAAGGTTCTCGAATTCATCCCAATTTGTAGAGGATTGGGTCAGATGCTTAGTGAGTGGAAGCCATTGTCCCTTGGCAAACTCGAAAAAAGACGGCGGCTTTTGCTTGAATTTCTCGGTTGATTGTTGTAAAGGCAACCGTATTTCAACCTGCTTGGTCGTCTGGAAGCCTAGCCGACCAGAGAGTGGGATGTGAGTCCACAACTGCTGCATAATAGTCCCGGCATTTACCACGGTTTGTATTGGTTTTTGAGTGGGTACCACCGCTCGGGAATATATCGGCGAAAGTAGATGTTTCATGCAAAGATCACCCAGTGCTGCCCGTGCATCGTCAAGAGCGATGTCCGCAAACCAGGAATCGTTCTCTCCACGTTTACTTCCCAAATATTGAGAAACCGAATAGTGAGTAAGGCGGATCTCATCATTCACATCCCAGGTGATAAGATGCGAGCAAGACTTGACAAGCTCCTTAATAGGCACGAAACCATCAAGATCAAGAAGACCCGTGCGTGGATTCAGTGCAACTGCCTCTTGAAGCTGGCTTCCAGTGAATGGCTCTGGTGCAACAGCGACCCATGGCAAAATCTTCCTTGCGAGGTCCTTGCTCTTTCCCTTGATCTTAGTAAGACAACGATCGTACGTTGTGCTGAGATCCTTAGGCAAACTGTCGAGAGATTTCCTGATTTCACTATCTGTGTAGCAATCATCCCAAAGCATTTCTAGCTGTAGATTTACCCACAGTATCCTTAGCGCAATGTATAAGCTTCTATTTGCAGTAGATACCCGAACTGATTCCACTTACATATGACCGGCCTTTTCAAGGAGCTTTTCCCTGATTTCTTGAAGCACTGATTCACTTTCTGTGAGCTGTCTTTCGTTCAGTTTGATTTGGATTTTCCACTCGACGAAAGCACGAAGATCGTCGTTGTTACCATCATCAGCTATGTTTATTGTGGCGCAACCAGGGATAGCTCCAGCCATATCAAGTCCTTCTCGACCGGAGACAAAGACTTTCACGGAGCGCAGCTTGGAGATTTCTCGCAGAGCCTCAAAGACTTTCAGGGTTTGTGATCGGTCACATTCATCAAGTCCATCCATAACGAATATAATACCGGGATGAGATTGGCAGAGGGGTACAAAGATCTCATGTATGATCTCTCCGAAAGTGGGAATCTGCTGATCAGTTTCATAAAACCTCTTGATGAAAGACCGAATTGAACCAGGGCAGGCAATCTGGAACAAGTCAAGATGCCCCACAATTTGTTTGATATAACTCTCGAACACATGCCTTGCCTCCAATCTTGATAGTTTCGAGTGGCTGTAGAAAAAGTGAGCGACTATACATTGGGTACCCTGAGTGATAGCTTTCAGATGTTGAATGACAGTGCTCCTGTTTTTGAGCCAAGATTAGTGGATTCTGAAGGATCAACGTTTGATCTGGAACATACGAAACAAGCGTTTTACCACATCCAACTAGTCAATTATTAGATTCGAGGAAACGCTTGAACGGTTCTTTTCGATAGTCGGAGCTTACTCTTGCCAGTTAGCCACAGAAACGAAGAGGCACTACCGCCCAGCCATGCTTTGAACGCTGGATTGTCTACGATCCACTCAGTAGTATGTGGACACCTGTCCCATAGATGACTGCGATGGGTTCGATCAGGATCGTAATCGGAAAGTCGTTGGAATATATTTTTCGGTTGTTCCACTTGCAATGTTAAGAGCCAACGTAGGAGCCCAGAGGTAGCATGGGACTTACATTGATGAACAAGGGCCCATTCCGGCCGCTGCGATAGAGCCAGAAATCGTGCAGGATCGTCGACCGTGAGTGTTTCTAAGATGAAATCAACAAAAGTCGGAATGACACTACAAAACTGCATAGAGCCTACCTGGACCTGCCAAGGATCTTCTGGCCGTAATAATACTCTGTGTCACTGGAACCGAGATGACTGATAGTAACTCCTTGCCATAGGCAGCCGCGGTCGCGGCGGCGTAAGGTTGCCACTTTTTGTTCTTATGAGAGTCCGAATAGTCGCAGATTCCTCGAATAACCAAACAAGGGAAATGGTTCATTAGACCGGCTGCTTCCATTTCAAAACAGATAATACCCATCTCCCTGGCATATCGGTCGCGGGTCTCCGCATCTTTGATGACTTGGTTTGCAGAAGCTACGAGGCCGTAGTGAATTTTTGGATTTAGCGAGAGTCTAGGCTCTCTCTTCAACAATTTCGTTCGGTCACAGTCAGAACACGTATCATTTCCGCTGATATGTGCATAGTTTGCGGGAAATAGATCATCTGCACTGCGGTCGAATTCTAGAATCTCCGACATCTGAGGATATTTTCTGCTCATCTCCGCCACCAATTCGGGGATTCGGTTCGGTCGCATCTGGTGTTCAGATCGTAGGTTTGCGGTCGCGGTGCGAAGGTTTTGCGGTGGCATGTTCAACACCCCAGTTCTCACAAAACTCCCTCGGCTGATTGTCTTCCCGTAGTCATACTGGATGACCCCTCCATATCCATCGGTCGGGTTGCTCACGACAACGTCTCCCAATCGAATATCCTCGGCAATTGGCACTCCTCCGCCAATCCCCACCATTAGACCAAAGCGGATTTGGCAGAAGGTCAAAAGCATTTGTGCCGCGACCGTGGCGGCGGATGTCGTTCCATATTCACCGATGGGGAGGCATGCGATGACAACGTTGTGGCCGGCGATTTCTCCGAGGACATAGTTATTATTATCATTTGCGGGCTGTGGCAAGGACTCGTGCCTTGAAACGCCAATTTTTAGCGAAATTCGCCGAGTAGGATTGAGAAACTAACCTTTTATCCAACATTCCTTTTGCTGCTGTCAGCTCCACGGGAAGCGCGCAGATCCAGCCCACCGTATAATCATCGTGCGACAGGGTTTTGAAATGAACGAAGTTATCGCTGGCGCTGGCCATGTGGGTTTAGGACGCCGGGTCATGAAGAACTGGATCGAGCGGAATGTTTGAAGGAGAGTCGCCAGAATTGAAGGTTGTGGAGGTGAAACCGAGAGAGGTGCGAGGCTGAGTCGAGGCTGTCTAGCGTCATGTGCCCCTTGCCACGTTGCCGCCAACATCGGCAAGCGCGAGTGATGTAACTACTGCTACATATTGCTCTGACAAACAGAATCAGGAATCGACTCCTTTCCTTTAACGTTAGAGCACATCCATTCGAAACCTAACAGCCTCAACATCCATCCCCTCCAAAAGTTCGGGATACTTATCAATGAATTCCGAGGTCAGTCCCCAGCCACTCTCCCGCGTAACAGTGTCCAAGAAGTCTTGTCGTATTTGCAAATTGTCACTAGCATCACGCTCAAGGATCGGTTCGGCAAATGGCCACCGTACCCTGGCACAACAAGACAAGTAGTCGACTAGTTCAAAATAATCGTATTGACGCCAACGTTTGATCAGGTTCCTTCGCAATTGCGGCCACACGGGAAGGTCTAAGGCGTTAGGGTGACCTCGCTGAAATTGTGCCACGACCGGGTGCATGAACGGCGGAAGGCGAGCAAATGTGGTAGGGTTCGGAGAGATTCGCCATTTGCTGAACAGATAGCAAAGCCAGCCAAATCCTAGACACTCAGGTTCTCTAACTCGACGTAGTCGCATACGTTGGTTGATCTGGTCGGCCAGGAAGTTACGTTTGGTACCGTGAAGGATGTCAAGCGGGGACGGCAATGGTGAACAGCCAGCAATGAGTTCTGGATATGACAGCCAGGGACAGTGACCGGGTAAAAGAAATGCGTTATCACCGTAGGAGCTAATGGGAAGTAAGCACCAAATAGGAGCAGAATTCGGTATTGTTTGAGCCGGGTCAGAAAAGGACATTGTGGGGAAGTGCAACGCTTCGCCCGGAATGAGCGGAGGGGCCAGAACAGATGAATAGCTCAGACTTGAGGCCTGCCCTAATAGTCTTGCTTGGTCGCCAGCTCCAATTGGTGCGAGGGCTAAACTTGTTTCATGCGTCATTGGTGCCAATGTCTCCTGTGAAACATGCGATTCCTCTGTATTGTTTTGATCCGCAAGTGATTGGATAAGTTCCATTATGGAT
Organism: Aspergillus ostianus; assembly: GCA_025592935.1. Lineage (NCBI taxonomy): Eukaryota > Fungi > Ascomycota > Eurotiomycetes > Eurotiales > Aspergillaceae > Aspergillus > Aspergillus ostianus. The sequence continues at coordinate 12,654 of JANFQY010000087.1, forward strand.
GGCGATACTGGGAACTGGGATTCCTCTGGCAGAAGTCTTGAGGTTGTGTTCAACGACTTGATCTGTTGGCGGAGGGCCTCATTTTCCCGGCGGAGGCTCTCGATGGTCTCCATGAAGTCTAGGATCGAGCCGCCGGTGTGATGTCGCTCGCAGAATTCAACTCTATCCTCGAGAGACTTGATCAAGTTCTCTTTTTTCTGGCGCATGTTCTGTTGCGCTCGTCGGTCTCGAAGACGCTTTTTCTCTGATGACAACGCCGAGGCATTGTACCGAGTGGTCCCCATCTTAGTTGTGAGAGTTGGAGAAGGGAGAAGGTGGTGGAGATGAAGAAACAATGTCCAAGGAGAAGGTGTTGGAAGGATGCTGATTGGCCCGGAGTGGCAACACTCCTCCGACGGCTGAGTCATGCATTTGCACGTGACCTGACTTACGCACTTGCCCAAAACAGTAAGTCAAGCTTGCCTTGATGCCTTGCTGCCTAGGGTCTGTCAGACAGCCGGCCCACGTCCTGTTTTCTATCACTCTTTATAGCTTGCTATTTCTGAGAAATTGTCGGAATATCTTAGGGTCGGGTCCATTACCACCTGCTTGACATCCATTATTATCCTAGTCAACAAAACCAGAGGCATTTATTACTTAGTACTACCAGATTCAATCTCATACATGATCTTGACGATGATGTAGATGCCTCTGTAACTACCTAGCCACGGTTATTCGATGTAGGCTACACTATGAACGGTCTATTTACGTCCTACAAGCGAATAAATTAATCCACCCAAGATACTGCTAGAAGAAACGGATCTAGTATGTATGTAAGGAGGTTTGATACCCCGCATTCCCCAAAATCCAGACGGAGATTTTGAAGGTGGGCATAGTGACTCACATCAAAACATGATACGTCAACGCAGCGTAGTTTGAAATTGGCCCAAGAGACAGTCTACTGCACATAGGCACACCCTCACACGAATAGTCTATCATGTGCAGAATCATGGACTGGGGGACAATCGCTCGATTGTAACATGAGTACATGCGCATAGGACCGATGTTTTCTCTTGCTTCTCATTGTTCAGGATTCAGATGCAGCGAGATGCGGGGTCTATGACACTGCAAAAGTCGATGCCTGACCCAATGTTCTCAAGGACAGAATGTCATTTTTTCTTTCAAATGCTGGAACTATATACCAAGTCAACGAGAGGAAAGTCAAGAGTGGAATTCAGTGATAGTATTACGTAATAAGATATATTGTAGCATAGAAATATTGGCAAACTAGCATCTAGAAAAACCAGCAATAGAAAGAAGAAATATTACCGTTCATTGCGTCATTTTCACACCATAGTGTTAAAAGTGAACCGTTTGACTCAGACTGTGTAATGACAATTGCTTCAATGGCCTTGGGCAGCATCTAGAGAGACAATCTCCACAAACCAACCGAGCCGTTAGGCCTCCCCAGACGAGGCAAATTCCAAACCGGGCTACCCCGGCGTGCTCAGCTGGTCTATCCCCACTTTCACGCCGGGATTTTACCCATCCCTTGCCTCCTGTATGAACCCGTCAGACACAGGACCTGTGAGAGCAGAGGTGATGCAAGGATGGCGAAATGGCCGGCATGATTGAGGGGCTGTGGCTACGAAGTCTCCGGTCTTTGATGGCTTTGCGTAACGCTGGAAGTTAGTCAAGTGGAGGTTGCATTCTCGCGATGCAACGTGGAGAAGGCGCTATCAGACAGTATTTGAACTAGGCTGTCTACTTATTCTAGTAATTATAAACTGGAAAGAATTATAGAATCCTCGGTTCCTGGATTATTCGTGGCAGCCTACATCAATCTATAGAGGTGCTAATGTCCTTCAAGCAGCACAAACAGTCTCATAGACGAAGACCCTCACCCCCAGGAAGGCGTGCAGATCGGCAGCCAGAAGGCGAACCGTGATATTCAATGACATAACAGTACGACCCTGATCTGCACCATGCGAAAACGACAGGCTGATCAGGTGGAACAGCCAATCCACTGGCGGTGCAGCCCGACCCTGGAAAGAGCGGGACACCATGCATGAATCCGAGACCCATCCAATGCTTCGCCCCGCACTGGCCATACGGATGAATTTCAAATCCTGTCACCTTGCGGGAGAGCGAGGAATGAACGAACTTCCCCATCTCCTCATCAAAAAAGTAGGTCGTACCCTCGGGAAGCTGCCGCGGAAGAGGCGGAACAGACGTCTTACAAGCCATTCCATAGGTTGGCGAGAAAAGAGCTCGAACATGTCCAATCGTATAGTCAAGTGGACAGGGGGTTAGCTAGGCTACCGAGTGGCATTTAAAGACCCAACAGAAGGACCTGTCTGCCTGTAAGTCGCTTTTGAACCTGAAAGCTCGAGAAGCCGATGTTTCTGAAAATGGCTTTCGTTCTACCTACCTTCCTCGCTTGGCTCCAGTTCCCTGTCTTCGGGCTCTCTGCCCCCCCGGAGTTCATTCTTTTCAATAATGATTTTATTCATGGCACGAGCATGGTTGCAGCAGATGGATTGCTATCTGCAGAATGCGAGACCGCCATGACTGCTCCCATTGCCTGCAGCACATATTTCCGGGCTAGTGTAGACGAGACTCGCTCTAAGGAACCGATGGACATGTCATCCATCTGCACCGACACCTGCGAGCAGTCCCTCGCTCAGTATCATGACTCGGTGGCCTCGGCCTGTCAAGATTACCCGGATCCCTGGCCCGGTGTACCTGCTACTGCGCACGGGGATGGCATCTGGGTCAACTACAACTACGCCTGCGGGAAAGGCCATGTGGTGCAGCTCGATGACTGTACGTGTTCTATGCAGAAAATAAAGTCTGTTCTAATGTGCACAGATCTCGAAGACTACGCCTTCGGCGATTACGACGACCCCTTGGACGAATTAGCCACCAGCCCGTACGTCAAACTTGATCCTTTTCTCCCAGTTCCCTCATCTTCCGCCGAGGAAGGGTCCCAAAACACAGATTCGCCAACGCACCTGACCGTGCAACACAATCTCAAACGTGATATCGTCCGAGACAACAGCGAAGAAGAACGGCCAGTAGACGCAGTCGCCTGCCAACAACACACCGTGCAGTCCGGCGACACGTGCTGGAAGATCGCAAACACGTACCGAGTCACTCTCGCGCAACTGCGGGCATGGAATAGCTTCATCAACGCCGAGTGCACGAACCTCATCATCGGCGACCAGCTCTGTGTCAGCGAGCCAGCTTCTGGGAACTCGACCGTCACGACCCCGACGCAGGCTACTTCGACCGTGTCTACCCCATACGCGACAGCCACGGTGGCGCCGCCGGGCCCGGTAGCCAGGGGTACAACGACAAAATGTGGAAGGTAAGCAGTTCCCACCATCCCAGCTCTCACCACCCCAGTCAGAATCCATCATGCTGATATATGTCATGACAGATACTACCTCGTCCAATCCGGTGACTACTGCCAGCGCATCGCCTCGAACGCTGGCATCAGCCTGGAACTATTCCGAGCCATGAACCCAGATCTCAATGCCGATTGCACGAACCTCATTTCCGGTCTATACTACTGCACGCTCCCGACAGCCGACTGGAACAAGCCGTCCACTACACTGACAACCACCACCACCACGTCGGTATACGTGTCTGCTCCGGCTCCAACGGCCAGCGGGACCACGCCGAACTGTTACGAGGTATGTATACCTGCCCGTCTTTTGCATTTCCCCATTGAATCCTTCCCCTTTTTTCGCTTCTCTTCTATTAGTCAATTTTCCCTAGATAAAATTGGTTGCTAACATCTCACCCAAACAGTGGTACGTCGTTCAACAAGGCGATTACTGCGCCAAACTGCAATCCCAGTTCGGAATCACCATGGCGCAACTGCAGCAGTGGAATCCAGAGCTGAATCGCAGCTGCACAAACCTCTTGACTGGCTATGCATACTGCGTCCACGGCGAGGGGAGCGCCATCGCCGATCACCCTGCCGCGGTGGCTGCGACGGCGACTGCGACGGAGGTGATGGAGTGATTGTTCCTTACCTAGCATTGAGTTATGGGGTGGTCGATAATGAGCAAGAATCAAAACTGCGACCGGTCCGTCTCTTAAGTTCGTTGTTTAGTTAGTAGTTAGTTGTGGTAATCTTAATATGAAATTGTTCCTTATACTTTCTACGTATTGGTAGGTAAGGGCTACATGAGTCAATCGGCGTCGGTCTTCGGCACTGCCGACCGTCGGAATGTCGGAATCCCGGGAATGTCCGCACGTTGTCCGCACGTCGGGCATTCACGGGGAGGAATACCGCTTCAGGCATCTTGGAAGGCCAAGACGATGATCATCAAGAGTCATCGTCAGCCCCGTGATCTCATCACGGGGTCGTCATAGCCCCCATAGAGTATACAGTCCGCAGCGGCGGAGAATTGGTCTGAACAGGTTTTGATGTATGTATAAATAGGAAGTAGAGTGGCGTGGGTAAGTTACTATTCATGACCATCACAACAATCTACATTCATACAATCACTCACATCCCAAACCCTCACATCCACCCAATATACTAGTCACCAACCCCGACATGCCAAAACCACCCACAGACGTTCTCATCATCGGTGCCGGTCCAACCGGCCTCGTCCTCGCCCTCTGGCTAACCCGCCAAGGGCTAAACGTACACATCATCGACAAAGCCATCGCAACAGCCTCAACATCCCGCGCCCTCGCCATCCACGCACGAACCCTCGAACTCTACCGCCAACTGGATCTCGCCGACGAGCTCCTCTCCCTAGGCCACAAAATCGAAGCCACGAACCTGTGGTCCGAAGGCTCGTATCGCGCGCGCATCCCCATCGGCGACGTCGGGAAGGGGTTAACGCCGTATCCGTTTGTGTTTATTCTCTCGCAGGACGTGCACGAGCGGGTGCTGGAGAGACGGCTGAATGAGATGGGCGTGTACGTGAATCGGAATCGCGAATTAGTTGCGTTTGACGAGCTTGAGACGCATGTCAGCGCGAGATTGAAGAGCACAGAGGACGGGGAGATCGAGACCCGCGAAGCAAGCTACATAGTTGGTTGCGACGGGGCGCATTCAGCAGTCCGCCATCTCAGCGGGATCGAGTTCGAAGGAGACACATACACGCAGCTATTTTACGTGGCGGATATCGAAGCCAGCGGACCGGCGATGAACGGCGAAGCGCATGTCTCGTTTAACCAGTCGGACTTCTTTCTCCTGTTTGCGTTCGACGCGGGCAAGACCGCTAGGGTAGGAGGGGCGATTGACGAGAGCCGGATCGCGAAAGACGCGGCCGAGATCACATTCGACGATCTGGCGCCGTCGATGCGCAAGAACATGCAGCTGGACGTGAGCAAAGTCAACTGGTTCACGACGTACCGGGTGCATCATCGGCTGGCGAAATCGTTTCGGAAAGGTCGGGCGTTTCTGGTCGGAGATGCAGGACACATTCACAGTCCGGTAGGCGGACAGGGGATGAACACGGGCATCGGTGACGCGATTAATCTAGCCTGGAAGCTGGCGGCCGTGGTACATGGGAAAGCAGATCCTGCGCTGCTGGATACATATGAGGTCGAGCGTCGCGCGTTTGCGAGTACCCTTGTGCAAACTACGGATTGGGCGTTCAATTCGATTGTCGGGACTGGATATTTTGTCAGTTTCTTCCGGACGTGGATCATCCCGTACGCGGCGCCGTTTATGACGCGATTCGAGAAGTTCAGGCATAGGGTCTTCCGGGGTATGTCGCAGACGTTGATCAACTATCGACAAAGCAATTTGTCGGCGGGGAATGTCGGCGAAGTTCAGGGCGGCGATCGTCTGCCTTGGGCACCGGTCGGGGATGTTGACAACTTTGACAGCCTTGGGGCGATCTCATGGCAGGTGCATGTATATGGGGAGGTAGATGAGAAGTTGGTGGACTGGTCTCGGAGGAAAGAAGTGGCCCTGACGGTCTTCCCATGGAACGAGAAGTATCAGAGCACCGGGCTTCAAAAGGACACAGCTTACCTACTTCGACCGGACACCTATGTTGCAGTGGTGGAGCCATCAGGTCTTCCGGATCAATTTGATGAGTATCTGGAAACGAACAAGCTTTGCGTGTCGTGAAATTATCTCCACTGCTGGGTTGGCTTACTATTTATGTTAATGATTTGCTCTGCTCTTTCTGGCGATGGAATGTACGATAACAGGGATATGGCTTTTTGGCGCAAAATCTCCATTCTAGATAGGCGTTTTTGATGCTGAACACATGAATTGTATTAATATAACTGTGTGCAAGAATTGGTTATGTCATTGTTTATATTAGAAGAAGTCAATTTGTGTCGACCCTTATTCGTGCCGGGGCTCACCTGCCCGAGGACAACATTCATAGAAGCAAAAGATAAGTACTGCATCGTTCAGAACAGCCATATGCTACAAATGTTATGCATAACGAACATTCTCCCTTACAGCAGAGTGCTGGGAATGAATGATCAGATGTAAATCCTGCGTGAGCATAACGTTATGCTGCATAATGTGACGCCGGGAGTAGGCGTCATTCTATACGAGAACCAAAACCTTTATAAACCAACCGTTTAAACATATTAAAAGCCTCAATCAGAGCATACGACGCCTAGCGTTCCAATCCAAAATCATCATCCCAAGCAAATGTCCCTCGCAGGGAAGATCGCCAACGCAACCGGTGCCTCTCGCGGCATCGGCGCCAGCATCGCCCTCGGGCTCGCCAAACAAGGTGCCCATGTAAGTATACACTCCCTACATCCCTACCTCTCTCCAGAGTGTCACTAACCATACCAACCCAAATAAGATAACCCTAACACACTGATTCCCCCTCCAGCGCGCCCGAAATCGAAGGGGTTCACACGCCCCCTGGCCTTCGATACCGGCGGGGATGATAATGTGGTCGCGCATGGGGCCACGGAATCGAGGATGTTAAGGGAGAATGTGCCCCCGGAGTTGACGGGTTTTATGAAGATGAGTACACCGTTAGAGAAGAGGGTCGGTAGGGCGGAGGTGGCGAAGCTGGTGGGGATGCTGGGTGGGTTACGGGGCAGACGGTTTGTGTTAGTGGGAGTTTACGTATGGTTTGATGTGATTTTAATTTTGATATTGAGGATGATGATGAGATGTTGGGATTGACGCTGATGCTGATGCTGATGCTTGATCTATGTATCCATTTGAATAATGATGAATGTGTAATGTATGTACCTTTCCTTCTCTTTGACTGTATTTAGCAGTTCAAAGTTGCAGCCCCATGTCCACTGAAACCTGGCAATTCAAGAAAGCCGCTATAGATATCGGAATTAGCACGATCAATCCTAGTAAAACCATGGAAACCAAGAAGAAAACTCACCCTTCGCAAAGAAAGCGTAACTCTCCGCATTAACCAAAGCAGACTGCTCATCCAACCCCTGCACCGCATAATACCCATACGTCTCAACCCCAAAGATGCCCTTGGTATGCGCCATCTCGTGAGTCGTCGACGTCGCCTGATCCAACGCATCACAATTATTCGAAAAGCTCGGGATATTGAAATACGCCGGGCAGGTCCTTATATCACCATTATAGCCGTCCGTCTCGCCGTAAGCGGTGACCGTGAAAGACTCCGAGTTGGAGCAAGGGATTCCATCGGGGGTGCAGGAGTAGGTGACGCGGCCGGCGCCGCGGGCTTGCGCTTCCTCGGCGATCTGGTCGAGGATGTCGGCGACGTGGGACTTGGTGGCTTGGTCTGTGGATTTGAAGAAGGTTTGGAAGAGCGTGTTGGAGTAGGAGGAGCCGGAGCGGATGGCTGAGGCGCCGGCTTGGGCCATTCGGGAGGATTGGGTCAGGGCGGACTCGATCATGTTCTGTTGTTCGGTTGTGCAGTGGATGAGGGTGGCGCGGGGAGTGAGAGGTTTGGCGATGGCGAGGGAGATGAGGAGGAGAAGCGCGAGGAGGAGGTTGAGGGAGTACATTTTGATAGAACGAGTAGTTCAAAGAACTCAATTGGCAAAAACGATAGTATACTGAAAACGAGCGTAACTATATCGACAACCGGCGACAAAATTCAACGAGAGACTGGTTCCCTTCCTAACCTGAGCATACCATGCGATCCTTATATACAGAGAAGCGAAAAATCTGCCTTTATGTGATACTGCAGGATCGGTTTCAACGTGCCTCAAGACGTCGCGAGATCTTCCTCGTCTGTTTCACCTTCGCCTGTTGTTCGGGAGGATCCAAACCGCTGGAAGAGGCGCCCCACCGCGCCGATCCGCTTACCCCTGAAAGGATGATTTCACGATCGAGCCTGCAAATGGGAGATCATTCTGTCGAATCCTTCTTTCACCCGGGGTTTCATCCTCTGCATCCTACGGTCAGGGTGTCGGGCTGTGTCTGTCTCCGTAGAGACAAAAGAGACAGTAGAGAATAGAGACAAAGTCAGAGCCACGTCAGTTGCCGATCAACTATTTGAACGCGCGAACAGAAATAGAAACGTCGACAAAAGGGTCCAGTTTCCAGAAAGTCTGGGGAAAGTCATTGGTGTTCCGCGCCATCGTCGACCCTGGTTCTGGTACCTGGCAGATCCTAAATCAAATTCAATGGAATGATTCATCACGCATGACATTATTAGTTGAATACAGCAAATGTACTCCATCCGTCCCAGTCATAAAGTAGGACAACCCATCATTCAAAACAGAAACTAAACTTTCTGTGTCGGCAACGGTTGAAAGTGCCGAGTCTTCCAAACAAACAACCACAAAACTCACCAAGCCTGTCTATTCTACATCCAAAGAAAGAATATGAAGCGATTTTCTCCCGCCGCCTCGACTAGCCGGCATCTGCACGCAATCGTCCAGCTTCGCATGGTGCTTGAATCCTAACTTCTCAAAGACCCGAACACTGCCTTGGTTCCCCACGAAGGCCGAAACCTTGAAATGGCGTGCATTCATGCGTGGGATCGCCCAGTCATGAATGACAGACTTAACGACCGCCGTCATGATGCCTCGGCCGTGATATGCTGGATCCAGCCAGTCTAGTAGTAGGCAAAGGGAGTTAGCATTTCCGACAACCGCCACATACATAGGCCAAAAAAAGACCACAGAGGAGGAATTAACATGCCACCAACCCCCCAAACCTTCTCCGAACTCCCCGTCTCCAACTCCCCGTTCCTATTCACCCCATCTTCCCTCTCCCTACTCCCCTCCGCGAACTCCAGAAACGGATACTCAGTGACATCGATCCCTCCGATCAACACATCCTTCTGAATCACCCCGCGCTCGTCTTCCTCCATGATCTCGCGCACGCATCGAAACGGACTCCCGGACACGTATTGCTGCGTTTTGGCCTCCTCGAGAATCTGAATGCACTGGGACCGCGACATATTGGTCCAGATCTTGGCGTCGTCGGCATGGTACGGATACGGAGGGCCGATAAGCCAGGCTGACACGAGGGGGTCGTTCATGTTACGGACGTGGACGGCTTCGTCGGATGGATTGGGGGCGCGGTAGGGCGTGATGATGATGGATTGGTGGGGGGAGGGAAGTCGGAGGTAGGGTTCTTGGGTGATGGGGTGATTGTGGGGGGACATTTTGGTGGATGGTTTTATTTAGTAGGTAATGGTAACTTGACGAAGGAAACAAGGAGGCAGCTGGGATGGGATAAACATAAACTGTATCAGGAGTGTCTCTATATAGGTATGCCTTAGGAGTATGTGAGTCAGAAGGTTACATGGCGTCTTCTACGGAGTACCTGGACTAAATAAACCCGGGAGCGAATTGGCCCCCACGACTGTAACCGGTCGACGCCTTCCAAGCCTCACTCGTCTGGACGTTCGGAAGCGCTATCTGCTAGCCTACTCGCTCATCGCTCGTTATACCGTCTTGGCTTTTGACGGTCGATGAAGGATTCGCTCTATACTTGAAAATGTACGATAGCCGGGAATGTTGGTCAAGAGTTAGTTACATTGCTGTGTAATTCGGTTCTATTGTCTATTCAATTGATAGTACCCAGCATATCGGCTAGGAATTTTAAAGCGACCGTGGCATTTTCTGTTGTCCGCACAGGAAATAAGCTATCGCTCCAAGGCCCTCTCGTTTGACACTTCTCTAGTAACACCCGAGAGGGTTGTCGTGCTGGAAGCATCCTCGGCTCTGATCGGGACATGGTGTCGTGGAAGCGAGAACAGAGATACCACTGTGGCCGGGCTCAGAGCGACTTCAATTCCACGGTTTCATATGGAATTGACCAGTTCGGTTGCGGATAGGCCGCGTGCTGCTGCCTCAGTTGCGAGGTTTAGTTGAAGTGTTCTGGGCGGAGGTACTCGTCCTCCTTTCAGAGCCAGATCAAGTTATCATCGCCAGGGCGGCAATCACTGGAAACAATCAGTACTCAATCTTATACACTCACACAATAAAAAGTCTTACCAGCAAACAACTGCACACCCAACTGACCCAAAGCCGGTCGCGTCACGGTCGCACTCGAGTCCGGCTGATCCGGGGCATCATATTCCGGCAGATGCGGATCACCACCCCCATCATCCACCTCCTTCTCAAGAGCCTTATTATGGCTCCTTAGCATAGTCGTCGGCCGTTGCAACAGGTCCTCCGACTCAGCCTCCTGGATCGCTGCCCACCAGACAGATGCCATCTTCTTGTACCCGTAGTCGGTCGGGTGCGTGCCGTCGACCAGTTCATCCTTGTGAATAAACTCGCTCATTTCGGCCAGCACGATGCGCTCGTCGTTTTCGCGACGCTGGGCCACGATCTTGCGATACTGCTCGTTGATCTGCTCGATGCGTTTGGGCTGTTTGGCGTTCGTCAGGAGTGTCGAGAGGATGATGGTCGTGCCGGGGATGGCGTCGAAGAGACGGGTGATGAGCCGGTCCATGCGTTTCCCGGCGGTGCTGACTTGATCGTTTAAGATTCCGTCGTTGGTTCCGGCGCTGATGGTATCGATTAGTTATAGATTTGAGGAAATTGGGGGGAGAGCATACTTGATGAGAATGAGGTTAGGTTGTTGCGGGATGGTCTTCTCGGCTTCTTTGGCGACGTGGTTGATTCGGTAGCCGTAGTGGCCTTCGTTGTTCTAGAGACAGGACCGATCAGCTCCATGAAAATGTGGAATCAATGTCACGTCAGGCGAGACGTGAGGGGGTCACCTACATTATCGTGCATCGACCCGTTCGACAGGCTGCCGACCATATCGACCTGCCAGCCAGAGTAGCGCAATTGCTGGCGCAGCCATTTCCGATACCCATTGCCGTCGCCGGACCGATATCCCACCGTGATCGAAGCGCCAAGGGGCATAATCCGGAGAAGAAAAGGTTTCACCTCGCGAGTCTGCACTTCATTGACATTGACGTCGGTGGTGATGTTGGACGGCGCACAAGCGCACAGTGTGATCAACGCCAAAAGCGCCAGCCGCAAAAGCCAGCCCTGAGCGGCACTCGAGCTCCTCATTTCACAAATCCGAAGGCGTTAGAAACGTGCAACTGTCAATCCTGGATGGAGAGGTTTCCCCGGAATACCGCGAGCGGCGTCCATGGTGGCATTATTTATTCTTAGTCGTCGGCCGCAGAGGCAAGGGACCATTGATTTATCATAGCTCCATCACTAGTTACACCAAAGGTAACTAAGAGCGCGGAACAGGAAACTCGGTGCCTGGAAATAGCGTGGACTCCACCGCGATGGCGGTTCCATTGGGCGATTGCTCGACGATAATTTTCTTGTTCGGGTGTTGGGAGTGGAGCAGGACAGATGATATCATATCGAGGCTTGCCTTGGACGTGATAAGCAGTCAGGATGACCACATAGCGTGTTCATCCCATGCAGCATGGAAGGATTCGTTGCCGGCTGGACCCTTCTGGATCGAACGGATAGTGATAGTAAAGAGCTTAGCGTTGGCAGCGTGGCGACGTTCCCACTGTCATCTCAGTCAGCGAGATGCGTCCTTAGCGCCGGGGGGAGGAAAATGTCTGCCTTTGATGTTTCACTCGGTCGGCGGTACGGCCGCTCCTGAGGGATCAGAGTACCGAACTCGGTCGAACGTCTCCAATCACCCAACGGTGCAGAAATTAGATCCTCTTCGCCTGCATCTTGAAAACTCAATTCCGTGCGACCGGCCGGATGACTACAGAGTAACAATCAGGCCCCGAGAGTGTAACTCCCGATAATTAACTGAAGTACAGAACTCACCGCTGCCTCAGTCCCCCCGCTATACTACGCCCTCTATAGTAAAACTGTTAGACAAGGTGATACAAAAACCATCCAGATCCTTCAAGGCCTCAATCCAACTAAACCACCACCAGTCACTCACTTTCTTCACCAAATTCTCGCCCGTTGTGGGGAGGCAGCCCAACCATTGCAACCAAGCTCCGGGCGTGCTCCAGCACACCGCAAAACGGGCCCCAATGAGTGGCCAAACTAGTAGAGAGCTAAGAAGTTAGCACGCTCGATTCCTCCACTCACGCTCGCCACGGAGATCTATCGAGGTGCCTGGATCAGCACTGCCTCGGACCGGATTTTGTTTGTTGATTTTTTTTTTTCTTTCTTTTTTTTCCCCTTTCGCTCGGGGCCCTCGGAAGGCGGTTCAGGCAGTGCCAGTTCAGTTGCACCCTGAGTGAGGCCCAACATTAACCATAATAATGCTAGAAGGGTCTCGGTCGCGATGCTACTGTAGCATTTCGTTAAAGTATCTAATAGACTAATGTGTCTAGGAACCTATTGTTGCATCTTTTCAGCTACACCGGAATAGCGAAAACACCAAACAGACGATACAAACAGAGACTAATCGAAAATAACAACTTAAAAGTTTAATTATAGCGCACATACTACACCGGTGTACGGTGTATGTTAGGGTCTGCTAGGCTGGAAGACGCTTCGAAATCGAATCTTCCTCATGGGTCTCCACGAGTCGGCCCCGATGGTTTGGCCCACATGGTGATCTTTGTGTTCAAACTTGAAAATAACACCTGATCATATGGCAAGATACCAGTATTGACTGTGCTTTAATCGCATTTTCCGTTATCTGACATCATGGAAGCTTGTGTAATACCTGCACTTCGAATCTGCCGGGGGCAACGGGATGGTTCTCACCATGGCTTGGAACACCACGAATAGATCAAGGCACTCCATATCTTGGTCTTGAGTATCCAGATCATGCCCGCTGTGTGTAATTTCAAGACGAGATACAACAGTTGGAGGGAGAATCTGGGGCCCACTGGAAGAGGCAATCGGTGAGGATCGAAAACGTACATCGGGTGGCTCTTGGAATGTGGGCAACAGGACGGCTTAAATTTTCACCTAAGAGCGTTGATTCGTCAATTTCGTGGATCCTACAAGGAGTGGGAGACTTATTTTTGACATCTGTATGGCTTGTTTACGGCCTCAGTCCTGCCGCAGCCTACTGGTCATTGACGTTCTGGGAAGAGCCCTGTTGGGGAGCTGATATTCAGTCAGTATAATGTAGCCACCACCGTCATCGTCATATTGGGTCAACGCAGCAGCAGCAGACCTGTTATATCGCTTACCGGGTCAGCCCATCCAGAGCGAGGTTCTGCAGTCCACCTCTGTGGTCTTGCCTGCTTCGCGATGGCGTCGGTCCTGTCGTTGGCTTCACTTCCTACGTGAACAGGATCTAATACCGTCCGGAATGAACTAAAGAGATAGGCCAGTATTACCCGTGGTTAATAAATCTATCGCACTGAAAACAGGGATGAGAGGGGTAGGGCTGAAGGCTATTTCCTATTCGGGAAGACGGTCGAAGCTGGTAGTAGCTTTGTAGATGATGGTTCGTCGATGACATCGGGAGAGTCTCTATGTGCAAAGTGAAATTTGGTTTTGGTTCCTCTATGAAAATGAGATTATTAGCTATACGTTACTGATGTGCCTTCCCATCTATAGCCTTCTGGCTTCTCCACTAGAAGGTTAGCTAGGAAGATTACGATGCTTACTGGGATATACTGGGAAGTAATCAAGGCATGTCTCGACCTATAGGCAATGGTTTACATTCTCAATATAGAACCTAGAGAAAGGTCAATTATCAATTTGTTGCCTCTTTTGCTATCTCATTTGCTGCCTCTATTGTCCAAACTTCGAGGCTTGGGGCTGGAGGTCTTGGCCTATCGTATAACTAGGTCCAACAGGTTGTTAATGCACTGTATCTTGTTTGTCGGAAGGTATCCAATGTTGTCTAGGTTTCCTAAAGGGCCCTAGGATAACTGTAGAGTATCAATTGATTCAAGGCTGAGTTCAGCAAGTATTAGTCTTTGCTCTGTTATATATATATGCTGCATGCACCTTTAGTCTTCGCCCGTCGTTCTTCCTTCACTTGATTGACAGACACATACTGTCCCTTATTATTTGGACAATTTTACAATCCGTCGACGCAAACATGGCAGAAGAGCAACTCCATTTCAACCCGGAGAATGCCTTGCATTTCCCTCTCCTGGGGTCGCCAGCTGCACAGGCCGCGGATGCTTTGGGTCAAGTCGGCAGCAGCTGTCTGAAAGCTTTGTACACCGAAGCCACGGCAAAGCAATCCCAATTGGAACAACAGAAAAGGAAGAAACCAGCATCCACTTGGGCTGAGGTGCAGACACACACATGTGCACTGGAAAGAGCACTTCATGAGATAAAGACACCAACCTCTCCTTCTCACGTGCTGGGCCGACATCATGACAAGAATCCGCCGCTCCCCTCCCGTCCCTCTACACCTGTGGCGCGCCGGGCTACTGGAGGTGCTCTGTTAGCAAGCAGCGCCGGGAAGAGAATTCCTCCTGTCGCATGGATCGTATTAGAAATGCGGATTCGTCGCGAGCGAGACGACCATGAAGCCTTCATGCGGGCTTTATCACCCGACACCAAAGCAGCGGAACTTCTTGCCCAGGGCTCAACCGAGATCCGGGAACATCTCCTGGCAGATGTGAAAAGGGCCATTGCCGGTCCACTGCCAATTGAGGAGTTTCACCCGGAGACCGCACGAGACGAAGGAATATTTGATCGCCCAAGTCTCAGTGACCTGGATGAGGCTCACCGTGCCGATACGGCATGGGAGCAGCAGACGAATACCTGGAGGATCGGTCTAGAGTTGGGCCCGATGCTCGAATGCACTGAATATACCGATAGTGAAACCCCTCAAATTGTCCAAACAGCCCGGCATCTCTTAACCATGCCCCGACTAGCCAGTATCCTGCAACAGCGATTTCCTGACGGCACCACCGGGGATCATGTCATCGTTCATGGCCACGATGGCTCGTCCTACACCTTTGACAAACTCGCCTTTCATCCGACGTACTGCCATTTAATGGAAGAGGACGAGCTGTGGAACACGCTTCACAGTCCAGCGATGAATCGTTTACTGGACCAGGCCCATCAATCCCAGCCGCTTGCGGGCTTCACCACTGTCGATCTTCAGCGGCTTGCCATGGCACAACGCATTGCTAGCGTTGTTATTCACGTCACGGTGCGCGATTTCATTCATTATAACTTCGGGGGTTGGCAACAGACCGCCCTCGAAGTGCTACGGGCTCGACAGGGTTCCTGCTCTGGCAGTGCCAATCTGACCGTGGCCCTAGCCCGAGCTGCTCGTGTGCCTGCCGGTGCCATCCGCTTGCACGTCGTGGCCCCCGGGTACTTCGGACGGGTCGCCATCCCCAACGCAGTCGGTGGACCAAACAGGGTCAGCGTCCATTATCAGGTGGGGTGGGTTACCATGCAGTCTGCTATCGACGGGGGGTTCACCTGGCAGATTGTCAGATCGGACCCGTCCGATGAGTTCGAAATCGGCGCTGGCTTGGAACATTTTAATTGTCCACGCAGTCGCGTCACCCATTTCGATGGCAGTCATGATTGCGTCCTGTTGTTTCCACCCGAGGAAGTGTTGGATGATGTTGGTCCTCTGGCCAACATCGACTGCTTGCTACGCAAGCAGAGGCCCCAGGTTCCTTCGATTCCACAACGACTTCAGCTTCTTCGCACCGTGCATGCACACGGTCCAGTAGCCGTCATCGAACAAGTGGCTTCTCAAATCATCCAGAGTCCATACCAAGGACGATATGACCTCGTCGCCCAGTCCTACAAAGCTACGCAGGAAAGCCTCTCTGACCGTGGCTACTTTCCCAGGGAAGGTTTCCCAGCAGTTACGGGCGTTTTTGAACCATCCGTCGACGCTGGCATGTATGCTGTAGAAGGGGGTGTCAGACACACCCCATTGGGGGGACCGGTTTCTCATTTTTGCAAAGTCTCAAGGGATCAACCCCGAGCATCTTCCGCGTGCAGCGAGCCTGACCCCTCCGCTTCTTAATATCATTCAATCACTCCGCACTGTGCTTCACTCTGTCCCGGAACGTGACCGCGCAGACCTTCCTTCAGCATTCGTGGCATGTGCACACCACCACCGAGTCCTGCAAATCAGTCCCAGTCAAGCCGAGTGGACACGTCGGCTTGGAACTATCTACCATTTTATGACTCAATGCTACCCGGGTGACCCTGATTCTCATCACGGTCCACGAGCATCCCCTTACTGGCTCGACCAATCTACTCAAGAACGCTATCTCAACTACATACGCTCCGAGGCATCAGCAGAATCCATGCAACACCCCACCTCTAGCGCCTTCTCATTCCTTCTGGGCAAGAATTCCAGTCGATACCGAGACCCTCAGGGCGAGTGGCACGATAATATCCCCTCCATCTGCAAAAACGCAGGAATCTTCCCCGAGCACCTCCACCAAATCGCCCAATTCCACGCCCATTTGCTCTCCGACGTCGCCACCGTAACATGGGAGCGATACAGCTGCTTCATGCGCCAACACGCAGAAGGGATCCGAATCAGTACCGACTGTGCCGTTGAATTCGAAGCCTGGTTCCCCCGCCGGGACCCAATCCTCGCTGCTCTTCACCGGGACGATCTATCCCATGACCATCTCTACCCCGAGTCCGTCTATCGCTATCTCCAACCTCGCGCAGTCGCGCGGACGCCACCACTCATTCGAATCGCTTTGACCGAGTTCATCGAGTTGATCGAGACGCAGCCCGACACCATGAGACCGAACACGAGCGCGGAATTGGACTCGCTTTTACATAACTTTCTTCGCGAGCGCACCGTTGTCTCGATAGAAGCGGTGGTCGGCGAGCGGAGGGGCGGATGGTTGAAGCCGTACGGGGTGTTGTATGCATTGTGGAAGACCTATACTTGCCATTTGAGGAGGCTATTGGTGTGGCGAAGAATCTTGTGCGCAGCTCTCAGGAGCAGTCGTATCGCTCGGAACAGGATTGGTTGGGTGAGGTTGCGAAGAGCTATCCGTATCAGTCTTGGGATTCGTCTGCGACGGAAACTCCTGGATGGAAAGCAGTTGCGATGCTGTAGGGAGGGTTATCATATCAATGGCTTGCCTGTGATCTTTCTTTAATTCTTTCTAGTTAAATATGGATATTGTAGCCTAGCCCAATGAAACGCTTTCCCTAACAGAAATCAATGCGATCTATCTCAATATATCATATCTAAGTCTCTATTTTCTATGCATTACCCTGTGTGAATCCTTCAAAGAAAGATGCGACACCATCCAGATCACTCAAAGGTGCCGCATGCCCCAAAAGTCCGTCCGGTCTAAAAACCACAACCGCACCATTCATGGTCGAGATACTATACGCCGAGTGAGCGGAACGATCCTGGTCATAGTACAAATTTCCTATCCTAGGAAGATTAAACATCATGTCACCCTCTGCTGCGCTCTGGGCCACCAAAGTTAGGAACCGAGTCATGTTGGCAGGGAGTGTCTTCGTAATTTCCCGCAACCGCTCCACTGCAGGCGCCAGGACGCTGTGCGTCACGACAGGCTGTCCCGCAAATACGACAATTGACCATTGGCCGCAGTTCTTCGTTCTATGGAAGAGGCGAGTCGGAAGCCGAGAACCAGGCGCGTAAACCAAAGCATCTGGAGCCCTCCACCCCGCCGAGACCATGCCGGAAGATGAGGCTTTATTGATGATGTTTTCCGGATAGTAGATGCCCAGACCGATGTTGAATTGGATCGTCTCGTCGAAGAGCTTTGTGAACAGTTCGTTTGCGTCGGTGTATGACTCCTTGTGGCTGTCTGGAACTCGTCCAGATATCGTGGCCGAGAATGCCTTGTCGAGCTCGATAAGCTTTTGGGCTGCTGGGCGTCGCTCACTGTCGTAGGTTCGCAATACGTCCGTGGTATACCAGCCCTTAGTTATTCCGCCGAGCTTCCACGATAGGTTCACAGCGTCGTGAACGCCTGTGTTCATGCCTTGGGCGGCTCCTGAAGAGTGCGTGTGGCAAGCGTCACCCGCCAACAGGACTCGATCATTGTTGAAGAAAGTGTCAGCCACACGTTGGTTGATGCTGTGGGGATGTCAGCACCGTTTGACGGAAGAAAGGTAACAAACAAGTCCGCTCACCTATACAAAGTCCACCATTCGACCGCCTTAATGTCCATTTTAAACGGCTTCATTGATTCGATAGCCTCGTGCTTAGCTTGCTCTTCGGTAAGCCTGCCGCCGTACTTTGCCAGCATTTCATCTGTCATGGCGAACCCAATCCGCTTCACTCCATGGTCGAGCTGCACCCACAGCACATTACCATGACTCGGGGACTCGATCGACGCGAACCCCATATCAGCATCCGGCATGTCAGTTTCGAAATCCCCATCAATCCGCACCCATTTGAAGTCAGTTCGGTCTCCTTCGAATGGAATGTTCGCCAACCGTCGGACCAGCGATTGACTGCCATCTGCGCCGACGATGTATTTACTATCCAGGATTAGTCAAACCAAATGTAATGGGAGTAAGGTTCTTACCTCTTCACCGTGACAGCCATACCGGTACCCCCCTCCCTAATCTTCGCCTTCACCTTATACTCATCCCCACGCGCAACGTCCTGATCAACTGCATACTCCTCCAACTTCCACCCCACATACGGCACGCCGCCCGAGCGCTTATAGGCCTCCTGGATGACCTCCTCCGAGTACTTCTGGCGAATATTCAGACAATAGTCAAGAAAGGTCCCACTCATTCGCTCAAACATGACATGCCATCCTCGCGAAGTGACCCGTTTCCCGTCCTTATAGGTGACACTGTTTCGCGCGATGTATCCGATCTGATTCAGTTCTTCCAAGAGCTCAAGCTGGTCGAGCATTTCGAGGGTACGTGGATAGAGCGTCGTGGCGCGACCGTACATGGCTTGTTGGTGTTTGTCGTGTTGTTCTAGGTAGTGTTAGCATTGGGGGAATGAATGATGGAGGGATGGGATATGTAGCGTACCAATGAGAAGAGAATGAACACCTTGGCGGGCGAGGCTGTAGGCGATGAGAAGACCGACAGGTCCGCCACCGACTATCAAGACGTCGGTTTCGATGTTATCGGTCATTTTTGTTGGCAGTTGAGGTGGTGTTGGTGTCTTTTGATGTATGTTTCTATGAGACTGATGCTGCTGCAATTTGAAGTGTTGAATGGTAAAGAACACGCAAACTCGTTGGTCTGATATATGTCCTTGAACGGATATGTCGGCATCATCTTACCCTTCGTATCATGGAAACCTCTGTCATATTACTTCTTATGTACTGATTCTCCAGCATAATCGCAGCGCTGAGTCGATGGATATGTTACCAATAACTGTGTATCTTTTCGTATTGGGCCTCATTACGCCACTATATCAGCCATAAATTGATATGTATTTATTGAATCGGGATGTATCGGTATGTGGGTCCAGCACTTCAAGGCTTATTGTGGTTATGCATCAAAATCCGCCCATAAGAACCGCATGATCTGCATTTTTTTTCCTAAGTTATTGAGCCTCACTAGGAAACACCTCTCCATTTTTGGCCGAGACCCGGCCCGGTGCCTAACACAGTATGGTACTATAGAGGGTATGATGTCATGCTCCACGTAGGAATACTATCGTAAGGCCAGGTGGTTATCTCTGTTCTACGAGATCTGCCTGGGCATAGTATCTGACTTTTGGTGCACTTTTCTTATTTCTTTGTTTCAACAGTGAAGCGGCCTGAAAAAGATGCAACGTGTGACTGAGGCCATGATCAGTACTTAGCTAAACCTACTATTGTCCCTTGGAGATAGACAGCTGCCGGACAAACTTGCGTTCGGGCTGAAAGGCTCTTGCTAAATTTCATGGAAACATAATAAGCTATTTAAGACTATTAATCACCAGAAAGAAAGAAAGAAAGAAAGAAGGCCTACTGTTTTTCGCTGATAGATATCAAAGTGGCTCAGGGAAAAACAAACACAAACCCTGCACATTTAGGTCATTTCTCTATCGTAGTGCCCATATTCCTGGGTTGAGTTTTGGTTCCGAGACGCAGCCTAATATCCACAAATGTGGGAGGTTTAGAAGTGTTCGGATGGGTTGATTTTAATGATGCAACTGCCCTCTTGCCCTTCTTGCGAGAACGTACAGATTCTGTGCCCCTTTGTGAACGCAAAGTCTTCTGGTTTTGCATTTACGAGGTCCGGCCTACAAACCGAGATGCTCTGAATCTCGAGAAGTGTGAGATTATGACCAACCATTAATCTCCAGTGTGCGAATTCGAAGCATTGCAAGGCGACATACCCTGACAACATTCCTTCCTATCATCTTCGCAACGCGAGCTTCCGACCGAAATCGGGATCGGTTAGGAATTTGAGCTGAAACAAGAGTATTTTGCTAGCTAGATTCCAGATCGCATATGGATGATGGCAAAATAGGGATCACTCTAGCCTCTATATGGTCTGATGGCATCGTTCGGTCTATCATCGTCCCGGCCTCCAAGACCAAGTAGTAAACAAGGTTGCAAATCAACCGCCCCTGCCCGCTTGTGCCCCAGATTCTCTAGTTTCCACCAATACCCCACATTTCAGAGCATCGTGGAGTATTGATGAGGGGCAGGTAGCGGGGTTAAAGACGATGCAGATCTGCATCTTGGCAAGCTACTCTTCCAGGACTATGACAGCTGCGCCGGTGCAATCATGCCACGAGACGAGTGCGATTGGTGGGAAATTCTTCTGAAGGTACCAGGATCGGCGATTTGGGGATGTTTCTCTGTTATAGGCTAATAGTGGCTTTCTGACGGTGACACAGATGTATGAAATCCGGTTAAATACTAATTGCCGGGCGAAGGGTATATGGGTGGCCCGTTATCCGTCGGATTTTGTTCATGGAAGAATCCATCTGAATCAGTTTCTATCAGTATGCGACTTCAGCCCTGCGCATACCGCAGGAGTCTTGCTCTCCTAGCCTTGTCGCTCTTAGGAGCACAGGTTTCTGAGGCATTTGCTGTCTCGCGCGAGGCCGACTCTTTCACGCAAAGTCCCCGTCAACGAGTGAGCCTAAACGCAGATTGGCGATTCTGGCACTCGAAGACAATTCCGGATAACATTGTCTATGATCATCGCCCTGACGCGAACGATTCGGGGCTAGTTGTTCTCAAATCCTGGATCCTCCCGTCGGGCAATGACTACATCGAAGACCCAGATGATAAGCATGAGCGGCCTTCTCATGAGCCAAATATTGATATCCCCTTCGTGACTGCGGACTTTGACGACAGCGACTGGGAGCCAGTCCGCCTGCCGCATGACTGGGCGATCAAAGGACCATTTTATACCGGAGAGAACCCTGAAATCTCCGGCAGTATGGGCCGCCTGCCTGTGCAAGGAGTGGGGTGGTATCGTCGAACGCTGCAAGTTTCTTCATCCGATCTAGAGAGAACAGTCTTCCTTGAGGTTGACGGTGCCATGTCATACCCGATGGTCTGGCTCAATGGCCACTTGGTCGGTGGCTGGCCGTATGGATACAACTCGTTTCAGCTTGATCTTACAAGATACCTAAAGAAAGGAGACAATCAGCTCGCTATCCGCGTTGAGAACCCTTCTGGGGCTTCCTCGCGGTGGTACCCTGGCGCTGGGATTTACCGCAATGTGTGGGTGACGACGGTCAATCCTACCCATGTGGCACACTCGGGTACGAAAGTTACAACGAGGGATATTTCGTCGACAAAGGCTACCGTTGACTTACACGTTCGGGTCGCAAATGGGGGAACGAAAAGTGAGAAAGTTGAAGTCGTTTCGAACATCTTTGAGGTCGACAAGGACGGCCGCCGCGGTCGTAAAGTCGAGCAGTTTCCTCGACGCATTCTTCGAGTGGGCGCGGACAGAAAAGGCTCTGTATCTATTTCGACGGCCGTCAAAAGTCCAAGGCTATGGGGTCCTCCCCCTGGCCAGTCCCCAGAATTGTATGTCGTGGTCACGCAACTATATTCCGGAAAGCGCTTGTTGGATACCTACGAGACACGATTTGGAATCCGCTCACTAGACTTTGACCCCGACAACGGATTGTCAGTCAATGGTATTCCCCTCCGAATTCAAGGCGTCAATCAACATCACGATCTCGGTGCACTTGGTACCGCTTTTAACAAACGGGCAGCCCAGCGGCAACTAGACACGCTCCGGGACCTCGGTGTGAACGCGATCAGAATGGCGCATAACCCACCCGCACCCGAGCTCCTCGAGATGACCGACCGGATGGGATTCGTGGTTGTGGACGAGATATTTGACTCGTGGGTAATGCAGAAGACAGAATCCGATTTCCACCTAATTTTCCTGGACTGGCGCGAACCGGATCTCCGATCTTTCATGCGGCGTGATCGGAACCATCCCTCTGTTATTGTCTGGAGCTATGGGAATGAGAATGCAGAGCAAGAGAGCCACGATGCCTGGACGGCCGAGATTGCTACGTACCTTCGGGAGATCGTCGTCCAGGAAGATACAACCCGTCCGTCCACAGGTTCGATGCATCGGTCGGGTCCGAGTAGCCTGTACACCGACGTAGTGGACATCATAACTCTGAATTACCAAGGTGAAGGCACGCGTTATGGATCAGCATATGCGCATTTGGACGGAAACCGCAAGCCACCACAATACTCGGGATTTCACGAGGCACATCCCGACAAGCTCATCATTGGTAGCGAAGTGGCATGGTCACTCAGTAGCCGTGGCTCGTTCCTATTCCCGGTCACGAATTATACAAGCGCACCGGTAAACGACACGTCTGGTGGAAATTCAACTTCCCTGGAGATCTCTGCGTACGAGTTATACTCGGCTGATGCCGGCTCGTGTCCAGATAGAGTGTTTTTAACGCAAGATGAACACCCCTTTGTGGCCGGGGGCTTTGTCTGGGCGGGATGGGACTACCTGGGTGAGCCGTATCCGTACGGTGAAGCTCGAAGCTCGTATTCCGGCATCATTGATCTTGCCGGGTTCAAGAAGGAGAGGTTCTTTCTCTACCAGTCACGTTGGCGGCCAGATTTCCCAATGGCTCATATCGTTCCACACTGGACGTGGCCCGATCGGGTTGGGGAGGTAACGCCGGTCCATGTGTTTACCTCTGGCGACGAGGCTGAGCTCTTCCTCAACGGTGTCTCCCAAGGGAGAATCCAGAAGGAACCATTAACCTACCGATTCAAATGGGACCATGTTGTCTACAAACCCGGCGAACTACACGTCGTCACCTACAAAGACGGCCAAAAATGGGCGACAGATACCGTTCGTACGGTGGGAGAAGCAACAGGCCTGCGTGTTACAGCGGACAGAAATCAGATCGCCTCGGACGGTGAGGACCTGTTGTTTGTATCTGTGGAAGTCGTCGATGCCAATGGAAGTGTGGTTCCGGAAGCAGACAGCCTTATCCGTTTCTCGGTGTCCGGGCCAGGGGAGATCGTGGCAACTGATAATGGTTTCCAAGCTGATTTTACTCCTTTCCCGTCCGATAAGCGAAAGGCTTTCAATGGACTTGCTCTTTGCATTGTTCGGGCTAAGGTAGGTGCGTCGGGAAAAATCACGGTCAAGGCTGAGAGCGAGCGGCTCAAGGCGGCGGAAGCTATGCTTGAAACACGCTAGATGCTGCTCTGGCGCAGGCTTGGCTCACCTATTTTGTCATGTTCTAGCCTAGGACCAGAAAGGGTTCTATACTTTCTGAAGTTTGAGTCTCTTTCTCTTCAATCTTTGTGTGCCCACTTTTTGCACCGCTGCCACACACTATTGCCGTGAAAAAAAATATTGGTTTAAATTATCGGTATGGTATACTCAAGATACGTAGCCAGTAGGGCAGCGCCAGTAATAAATCGAACTTTGCTTGAGATTCTAGCATTGATACATAAACATGTCCGTAAGAAAACAAAGCATATGACAGCCTAAAACGAAAGCACACATTCATCGCGACATCTACCATAGCCCAGCAGAACACTCTATACCAGCAAATAAATTCAGACACCGAGTCCACCTACCACGCCATCATAAGTTCCAACCAGGCTGCAGAAGAACAGAACAGTCAAATCCCTTCCCTCCGCGGAGATGATTGAAACCAAACCTATATGCCCTAGTGCCAGCAAAGCTTCTACTCCTCGTTGTACAGAACTTTCGGGGAAAAAAAGAAACGCCATTTCCGGGTGTCTGCCTCTATGTGACCGTGGATTCACTTTTAGCTGGAATCGACTTTGTTGAAGACAGAAGAAAACCAGAGTGGAGAACTGAAATAAACTTTCTATCTCAGTCTTATTCGCCAAAGGAAAAAGGCAAATGACGTATTTTTCGGCTTCTAGTAAAGAAGGGGATGATCAGCCGCCACAAAGTATGAATCCAAGGTCCGCGGCCGGAAATTATATCAGACACATAGTTTCTGGCAGCCGCGCCGCCACGCTCATGGCTGATGATGTCGGCCAAGGTGGTTAACTTTCCGCTGCAGCCCTATACTAACCAAAGTAGGCCCACGGATTAAGGATCCCTAGAATCTCGATTCGCGATCAAGAGTAGGCTGTAGGAATGGCGAGTTATCTTGTCGCAATACGGAGTATGACAGCTAGGCTTATTTCTGCGACAACTGATACTTGCTTCCATCTGGGCCTTACTTTGGCCTTCGTCAACGACGAATAATGGAGATTAGAGGCTAATAATGGGCTTGGAGTCGGAGTTCCGCTGTGCTAAGTTTTCTTTCGCTCCGTTTCCTCCATCGCCGATCTTATAGGAGCTTAACACTTGCGCCCCACTATTTAGAGATTTACGAGGTCAGCATGAAGTATGGACCGTGAATGAAGAAAACGGCAACAGCTTTGAACAATAGTATAAACAAGTGGCTACGCGACTTCCAACACTGCAGACGAGCTGCAGCCTCCAACAGCCCCAATTCACTCATTCAAAGTAGCTTCCTCTGCGAGCCCTGGATCTACTCAACCCTGTTGCCCCTTCAAGATAGGCGTCATGGGGGCTATAAAAGCAAGTCCACAGGAACCCTTGGCTAGGTTTGCCACACCCTCATGGAATATTCTGCCCGTCCATATAAAGCGATGAAACAGACTCCCGGCCAGAATCTTAGACTTCCATTGTCGTTTTGGTCCGATCAGTTGCGGATGAAGCGACCTTCGGTCCATCGCAGCCACACCCGGGCACTATTGGCTCGTTATGGAACTCGTTCGTCCAAACAACAAGTTTGAAAGTACAGTAGAACTCAAAATGTTCGCAGGATGGATACCACAGCTATTCTTTCTCGGGGAATTTCGTAATAGCAAGTGTACATAAATAAGAGCAAACCATGGGGTCTCCCAGCAGAGACTGTTCTTCGTCCTTAACCTCTTTACAACAAACAAGTCCCCAACATACCTCTTCTCACTAGAATATAACTCCCCTCCCATTTACAATGGCCCACGTTATAAAACACGTCACCAAAGCCGACATCCCTCGTGTCATGAACATCATGTTCTCCGTCATGGCGCCGACAGGATTCGGCCGCACGACAGGCGAGGTACCCAACCGGGACATCACCTTCGAAGACTTCATCTGCTCGCCATACAGCGTCAACATGGCGCGCCGGATCGCCGAAGAGCTAGATAGTGATCCGACACTGCATTACCTGAAAGCTGAGGACAGCCGTTCCGGCAACATGGTCGCGCTGGGCAAGTGGCACATCTATCGCGGCGATCAGGGCCTGAAGGCGTGGCGGTCGTCCACCCGAACGGATAACACGATGCAGATCCCGTTTGGATTGAACAGTGACGGTTATCGATGCATTATGGGGAAGTTGTTTGATAAAAGAAGATTTTTCTTTGGAGAGGGAGGGAGGGAGCATTGTTGTGAGTTCTTTCTGTCCTTCTTTTAATTTTGGTTTGGTCGTTGCGGGTTGTCAAATGTATACGTATACTGATGCTGGGCAGTGTTTGAGTTACTCCTCACGCATCCCCAGCATGAGCGCCGCGGTGCTGGCTCGCTCATCACGCAGTGGGGATGCGATATGGCCGATAAACTAGGTCTAGACTGTTACCTTGAATCGTCGGACCCGGGGTATCCGGTCTACCAAAGGAAGGGGTTCAAGGATTTTTCACACGACCCGACAGAGAATGTCATCGAGTACAGGGTGGATGAGTTCACCGGGCGACGAGGATTTGAAGAAGACAAAATGCGATTTACCTGTATGCTCAGGAAGCCAGGAGGAATTGGCATTGTGGATAGACAGGCTATGTTTGCGTAGACTTTTTTGTTTTGCCTTTTTTTCGAATCTGTGCGTATACTCCGCTTCAGTATACTGTTAGTTATTTTAGGATTAAGGATGTCGATTAAATGTCCTTTCGCAGTTGACATATACCTAGCAACCATAACATTGTATACGCCCAACGAAGGAAAGGAAGATATTTATCAGCCCACCAAGGCATGCACCACAGCATTCAAATCACCCGCCAGTCCCACCGCCAAGCCCTGTTCCTCCAAATCCCACGGGACACAAGCAGAAGCCCCAATGCCTGCGCGAACCAACCGAAAACTTCGACCTGGCGAGGATTCTAACAATTCCTCGTTCGGCCATCGCAGCACCCCGGGCGTGTTCAGACCAACGCCCAGCTCAAGAATCACAATTTGTGGTTCCTCTTTAACAAGCGCATCCGATATGGTGTAATGGTTAACATCGCCGTCTCTCACACGGCAGCTCGGGGTTCGATTCCCCGTATCGGAAACATCTTCATCGTTTCTTTTTTGCCCTTGTTTTTGTTTCTCGTTTTCTCGCGTGTTGCTGCTGCCCGTTTGATGCAAGTCCAGCGCCTGCGCTGCGTCCGTGATGAACTGTTCATATTTCCTCTCTTGGTCCCGGAACGGTCGCGCGTTGAAGTAATCCCCACCGCGCACGCACAGCGTCAACTCCCCTCTGCAGTATTCGCAATGAGGAATCATTGACTCGTCTGTCAAGGACTGCGTGATGGGATCAATAAGCGGCAGCGCGGCGTCCACGAACCGCTCTGACGGAAACACCGCATCGGGTCGGCATTTGGCCAGACACTGCAGGAACCGATATCCTCCTTGCGGTGTGGACACTCGGTCTGCAGGGAAGCCATTCGCCACGAATAGTCCGTCAGCGTTGGACGTGCGCACGAAGTATCGGGAGTCGAACCGGTCGGCGAGTTTGAGCAGTCGAGTGTAGAGTGCGGATTGAGGCCACGTTCGGACCATGTTGAGGTGGAGGAAATAGTATCCCCATTTTTGCTTGCGGGATTTCCAGCCTTGGAAACCGAAGACGTCGTAGAGGCGGTTAAGGCCGAGGGGTTGGAATGCAGGGAAGTGCTTTGTGAAAAGGTCTCGCGAGGTGTAATCGAGGCCGATGGCTGCTGAGAGACCGGCGCCCGCGGTGATGAGCAGGTAGTCTGCGTTCTGCAGCCACTCGCGGGCCTGCGATACGGCTGGAGTGGCGACGGGATCGAAAAGCTTTGTAGGTGGGATCAAATCCGAGACTGTGATATTAGGACGTTGTTGTAGCGAGCGGATATTGTCTCTATACAAAACCCAGTCCTTCTCAAGGAACGTGTCGAAAATAATATCCGTTACCGTTGTGGCTGGGTTCGTGAAACACCACTCCACCACGGCATTCAAGGAGATCTTAGCCGCTATGTCAGATGGGAATGCGAAAAGTCCGGTTGAAATGCAACAAAAGACAACGACCTTGCGGCCATCCGAGAGTGATGGGAGAGCTTCCATTGCGTCTAGACACGACTTGTAGCAGCCCGCCAGCTGTTTCTCGTGTCGTTCGTTGGGCTTTTGTCTGCCGTTCAACTGCGGACCAACCGTATGGAGAATATACGATGCTGGGAGATCAAACCCCGGTGTCACTTTGACGGAGCCAACGGGCTCGAGGTGGCCCTGGTCGAGCATGATAGCGTGACAGGCATCGCGAAGCCGAGGACCCACGGCTCCGTGGATGATGTTATCGATACACCGGTGCTCTGGACGGAAACATCCTAGAAGCTGGGAGTTCGCGGCGTTGACAATCGCTGTGACGTCTGTGAGGGTGGTGATGTCGCCTTTCCAGATTGACAGGTTGATGGATCTGTGTTTCCCTGGATTAGGGCTGGTTTTCAGAATCGCGCTGGGAGCGATCGATTTCGACGAGGTCAGGAGGTTATGGCTGTTATGGTATCTGATGACAGCGTCGGCATCGATCAAAATCTCATCAGGAAGGGCGGGATCTGGCGGACGCTGGCATAACAGCTGATGCATTGTCTCTAATTGAACCCAAGTGTCCAACTCCGAAAACCATTCTGAATCGTTGTGGTGTGAGCAATGATGGCCTGAATGATGGTGATGGTGGGTATTGTTTTCTTGTATGAGATGCAGGAGGACTTTGGAAAGCTTTTCCGACAGGTCTCCAAGATGTGAGAAACTAAGCTCCATTGAGAATTTGTAAAAAGGACACAAATTGTCCAACACAGTGTCTCTAGTTGGTTTCTGGGGAGAATTGGTAAACAAGATAGTAGTATATAGAGCGTGGAACGAGGTGAATAAATTTCTGCGAGAAGAGACTTTCCACTGGCAACATGAACTGGGAAGAGAGACAGGCCTTTGGTTATATATACCTAAGCCAGAAACAAGATAAATCAAGAACAAGGGATGAACGGAATGTGGCCCATAAAAGCCACGATGTTTCATAGTCGAGCATCACGACGACAAGACCCCGTCCGGCCAATCCGCAGCCGCAGAGAGCCATGCAAACAGCCCCGCTGACGGTTTGTCTTGTTTGTCCTGTCAGCTCTGTTTGTCATAAATGCAAACCGAGACCTTTTCAAGGGCGCCGTAGAGCCAATCAGACCGATCAATTCGCTGTCTGGAGGGTTTGCCCTGTTTGTCTCGTTTGATTGATGACATCATCTATACAGCATTTGTCCGTCGGGCACGAACTTATATAACTTGGATAATGCCCCTGTAGGGAACGTAATCCCATCTCAAAACTAAGATTCACTAACCTGCAACTACCATCAACAATGTCATCCTCTGCCTGGCGCCCAGTGGTAGCCATCGCCGGTGCCACCGGCCATCTCGGCCAGCACATCGCATCCGCATTCCTATCCTCACCACTCCGCGATAACTTCTCGGAAGTCATCCTCCTCTCTCGAAAAGGCGCCGTATCCGCCAGATTCCTCGAATCCAACCGCCACGCTCACATTGTCATTCGCAAATACAGCGACCACGACCTCGCCGACGCTCTCCAGGGCGTGCAAGTTCTCGTAAACGCCGTCGGGCCTGCCGGGCACTCGTTCAAAGAAAATCTCGTGCGCGCATTACCCCAGACAGACGTCCAGGTGTACCTCCCATCCGAGTTTGGGGTGGACCATTACGTGCACGATTTTCCGCACTTAGAATGGGACCAGAAGAAGAGGCATGTCGCGTTGACGAAGGAGCTGGTTCCCGGCGTGAAGATCTGTCGGGTGTTTTGTGGCTTGTTTCTCGAGGATAGTATCGGTCCGTGGTTTGGGTTTGATACGAGAAATGGGAGGTATTCGAGTGTTGGATCTGCGCGGTCGCCGGTGTCGTTTACCTCGTTAGACGATGTCGGCAAGGCGGTTGCCTCGTTGTGCTCGTTGCCGAAGGAGAGGATCCCCGAGGTGGCTCATCTAGCTGGTGATACGCACTCGATTGCGGAGATTGCGGAGATAATGCAAGGTGCCGGGGCTGGTAGGGTTGAGGTCACGGATATTTCGCTACAGAAGTATAAGGATGAGACGACGGCGGAGCCATCGTGGGATCCGGCTGGTTATCTGCGCTTTTTGATGGGTGAAAACCGCATCAATCATACTTTGACGGGACTGGGGAATGCGAATGAGCTGGTCAATCCGGAAGAGAAGCATTGGAAATGGAAGTCTCTGCGTGATTTAGCGAAGGAGACCGAGGGCAGGCCGTGGAAGGATTTCGCCTGGCCGCCAAAATGATGTATGAAGTCTCTCGCTGCTGGTCGTTTATAATCATGTACAAAATAGGTGAACCAGCTCTTGAAGACTAGAGAGCCAAACCAAAAAATATTATTCAATGAGACTCAATGTTACCATATCCAACTACAGCGACCTCTGCAGACTCCATACAATAATCCGAAGCGTGGTATCGATTCATTCGATACTTTGACCACGTAAATCTGGGTTAAAACCATACTAGCAATTTAATCAGCTCAAATACTGGCCAAATTTCTAACGAGGATTCCCTCTTTGCCCCCACTATGTTGACATCGTGAGCACAATGCCGTGATATCCATGGTCTGATTACAACGGCTCCATAGCGCCAAAAATACTACCCTACAACACAAGACATGCTTGATTTTTAATACAAACAAACTACTCAAGCCAAGTCTACATTATCGTCATTCTATGATTGGACCAACGTGCATCATCGCAGCCGAGACGGAATGTATTCCGATCTGCAAGGGATGAGCTGTAAGACGCGCGAATCACGCCATCCACGGTGACAGCCCGTAAGCTTTTAAGATGGATAATCCAGCCAGTGGCTGATTTGCTGTCACACCAAACCTTGAGACAGCATCTTCTAATCGATCGCATCCAGAAATATGCCGAGTGACCATCAACCCTCGAAATTAAGAGTAGCCGTGATCGGCGCCGGACCAGCCGGACTGGGCGCGGCCATTGAGTTTCATAAATTGCCCTTCGTTGATCTACAGGTATACGAGCAAGCGAAGGAGCTTCGAGAGGTAGGTGCCGGCATCAGTATTCAGCGGAATACATGGCGCATGTTGGATGCGCTTGGCGTGTATGATAACATTGACCCGAAAAATATCTTTCGGGCGCCGGATGGACATTCTGTGCAGCATCGGTATGTTTTCTCGAGTGTGTACATTTTCTTGAGGAAGAGGAATAGCTCACTGATTTTTCCAGAAATGGTCGCACAGGCGAGCTCCGGATATCCAACGGACAAGAAGGTTGCGATTCTCACTCCGTCCCTTTCGAGTGCTTGTCGTTGATGATCCACAGATACGCCTCCACGGCACAAGCACGCTCGAGCCTTGCGATCCGTTCTACAGCAGGCTTTGCTAAAAGCAGTTGATCAATCCAGACTGAGACTGTCCAGTCGACTTACCGAGGTCACGGAACTACCGTCCGGACGACTATCTCTGTCTTTTGAAGACGGGCATTCCGACGAGGTTGATCTCGTCGTGGGCGCGGATGGCGTTAGATCAGTGCGTATATCCCAATGGTCCATCCAAAACTCTTTCATCGATAGCTAAACATGAAAAGGTCGTCCGTCAACACGCCTTCCCAGACCACCGTATCAGCTACACCGGAACAACCGCCTACCGTGGTCTCGTGAACTCCCAGGAGATCCTTAGCATTAAGGGATTTCCCGATGCTGTAACGTTCTGGCATGGTCCGACCCGATGGCTGTACACATGCAATTTGAACAATAATATCTACGAGGTCACGGCGCGAACCGATTTACCGGACGACGGCAAAACCGTGAGCTGGGGCCAGGATGCGAATATTGATGATATTCGGGATCGATATGACGTGAGCCACCAGTTTCACCAAATGGGCAGTTCAAATGCTAATAAGAATGGTGTAGGAATTCTCCCCTGTTGTCAAGGAGGTATTGAGCAAGGTCAAGGAGGTCAAGAAATTCGCTCTCTTTGCCGGCCCTCGTCTGTCAAGTGTAATACATGGCGACGCAATTGCGTTGATCGGAGACGCATCGCATCGTGAGTTTTCACTTCTGTTCATAAATATTAAATGTACTTCTAACGGCCAATTCCGCAATTCAGCGTTGTCAGGAGCATTCGGTAAGAAGCTCACCCTCCACCATTCACCATTCCCATTCGACAAAGCATCTAACAGGACAAAGGCGCCGGAGCTGGCTTCGCCCTAGAGGATGTATACGTGCTTACGCAAGCCGTGAAATGGGCCCACGAGAGAGGCTATCCCGTGCGCGACGCTCTCGAGATATATGATCGAGTGAGATCGCCACATTACGAAGCGATGGTATGTGAATGTCGTACTCAGTCTACTCTGGGGATGTTTACTGACGAGTCGCAGTACAACATCTTGGACAAATTCGGGCAGTCTAACGAAGCGGTTCGCAATGCTGTCTCTTTCGACGAGGCCGTAGAGATCACCATCAAAAGCAAATGGGCTGATCAGTATGGGTGGTTATATCATTACGACGTGAGTGAGTAGCGTGTAGAAATAGTATGAGTGGCTAATACGAAGGTGCAGGTACAAGAAGACTGGAAGAAGGCCTACGAGGAGGAAGATGCTCGGCGGGCGAAGCAGAAGGGTGAGGTGTCTTCGCGACTATAGGATATCTGAAGAAATTAGAGAGTTGACGTCGATTAGAAGACATACTGACCTGGGTGATGAACTGGATCAGTTTTCAGAAGGGAGCAGAGTGCGGACGGAATAAATGAGACAAAAAACAAAAAGAAATCGTCAGCGACAGGACTCGAACCTGTGCGGGCGAACCCAATAGATGAGATAGATGAGATCCATTCTAGTCTATCGCCTTAACCACTCGGCCACACTGACTTGATGAAAAAGCTTCCCATTATTTGATCTTATAAGCCTTAACAAAGCTTTGGCATCCAGCATCCCATCTCAAGCTGTCATCTCGATCGTGTGAAAACACACAAGTTGGTAGGTGATTTTTTTCTCTCTATTTCAATAAATATTTAGAACGAGTACCCACTTAAGCCGAGGCTAGCAGCACCAATCAAAATGTGGGTTTGATGTTATGCTTTTTTTTTCTTTGCACTGTTTTCGTAATCCGGTCCGCCAACAAAAATATATTCCTAAGGGGGATCTATATAGGATTGACAGAACAACTCCAACCCCACGCTTTTCTCAGCCGAACCTGTGCCGTCTCACTCGAAAAAGCATGGACCTCTTCCAGTTTCATCAAGATCCCAAGCAGCGCCTCTTGCTCCACACGATCCGTAACTCGATCGCCACCTATTTCAACTGTTAGCCATTCATCGTGACCGCTTGGGTCTGCAGAACTAACACATCGTGACACCCATACAAGCCATGACAAGTGCAGGAGCAGTCTTATTTGACCGAGCTATCCCGCACAAACTGAACAGGTTCCATTTGATCTCGGCCTGATTGGTTAGCGGAACTTAGTAAAATTTGTCTTGACAGCTCTACCTCTCTTGTTTCAACAGCCGTCTTTCGATTAGGACCCATACGCGGAATACGTGGGTCAAAGGCGAGGAGAAGCATGCGCACTATATGGCAGTGCTGCATTGCGGTGACTGCTATAAATTAAGTCTCGGCGTTGATTCAGGTTACGAAATAGCCCCTACCTATACAATCATCAAGATACCAAATCTCCGGAAAGACCTCGTTCGCACCCGGATCCGGCTCCCTAGAATAAAGAGAATTAAAAGTCGAAGGAACCAACGACTGCCATCGGAGAGTGTATGCCCAGAGCTCATCATATCGTGAAAGGTCAGAGCCCCCAGCATAGCAGTACGTGAGGACATCCGTACAATGCAAAACCATTCGATTCGTCCATGTGTTGTCATCAGCTGGATCGAGCGACCTATATGGCGATGAAGCGCAGCAATGAGAATTGAATCGAAATACACGCTGCTTGATGAACGACCTGTGAAATTCCTGGCGAAAGGCCACCCAGAACGCGGCGTGTCGAAGACTCCCGGCTTGCATCGCTGATGTGGACTGGGCGTCTAAGAACACTTGTGTTCCGCGGAGATAGGTCTCGTCGTCGATACCGATGAGAGGCGCTGATTTAGATCGGGTTAGCAGTTGGAGAAGAATCCGGAAGAGAGGATGGTACGTACCGTCATATTCTTCATAGAAGCGAAGTATCACAGCGGCTGCAAGGAGGTTCTCATCCTGGACTTCCGTCGAGTCACCAGACAGAGACATTAGATGTGAGATACACAAGCTCTGGTACTCGAGGGCTGTTTCTTCACTGAGTAAGGGAAGTTTCTTCCCCGCGAAAAGAATCTCGCTCCCGTTGACAATCTGCCGTCGACTAAGATGTCTTGCGGACGCAGAATAGATTGCGTACAATAAAGGCGGGCATGATTTCGCTCTATGAGGAGCTACAAGAGCAAAATGTTTAGCGGTGTCGCATGTGTCGAACTGTTCCATGATGAGCCCCATATTCTCGAAGTCTGATGAGGCTGGTGCGAATATACCCATGGTGCGAGCTCTTCAACAAAGTATCGCATTAAACAAGCATCCTGGGCTTCTTTATCGGACCAGAAAGATCGGGGAAGGTCCAATGGTTTATTTGAGCTTGTATGTGATGTTAGAGACGATATGCCTGTTACTGCTGGACTGGCAGATTCAGAAGTGTGAGTGTTTCTTTGTGGTACGGAGTCCAGGCTGGCTGGTCGAAATTTGCTATTATCTGTTTGCACAGCCGTGCTTTTGTCAGTTGTATGGTGACTGGTGTCTGTTTGATCGTCGGTAGGTCGCAGGTGCGCCTGTTCCATCGAGTTTTTATCTGACTCTTCCCAAGATGATCCTGGATATCTGGATCCAATGTCGTGATTGTAATAATATGCTAGATCTGGCGTCTCATCAACGAAACGCAACCCTATACAAGATCAATACCCCAATGATCTTGCATGCGAGAACGACCTTACGAGACGCCAATGTAGTAGGCCACGGCTGGTCATCCGCAAACCTCAAGCAAGAAGAACGGTACTGGATGACCTGGTTCGGGCGGCATTGTTCGCCTCGTTCCTTGCACCGGGAACAAATAGGCTTGAGTCCATCACCTACCGCCATTGGATGATTAAATGTAATGGTATGGAAAGATTGGACACTTACATTTAAGATGTCGTTCTCAATTCAATTTGTAAGTCTCAGTAACCTACTTCT
This sequence comes from Aspergillus ostianus, assembly GCA_025592935.1. NCBI lineage: Eukaryota > Fungi > Ascomycota > Eurotiomycetes > Eurotiales > Aspergillaceae > Aspergillus > Aspergillus ostianus. The sequence continues at coordinate 47,771 of JANFQY010000087.1, forward strand.
AGACACCGTTCAGAGGTATTTACCTACTTTGGCAGTTTTGGCTATTTTGTATATGGACGAAGTTAGCGATTAACCAATCGTAAACCGAGAACCACGAAGTAAGCGAGGATACTGCAACTATTGCTTACCACGGCTCCAGATTCAACCTGGGCATATTCTCGAGATAGGCGCAGTGTTGACTCCGATGCACCCTGTGACAGAAACCCTCCTAGTTCAATAAAGCAGGGCACGAATCGGCGAGAGTTGACAGTATACAGAAAGAGGGGGAGCAAGACAGCACGATGATGCCCAAATGCATCCTCTCGTATTGGTGGACGCAACGATGATCCCTACATTGTTCGGGTTGAACTGCCCGAGCTTTACCGAGCGAGTAGTTTTCCCCGATCATAGATTGAGGGAGGCGGGGATAGGGAGAGTTGCACTGTACTCATTGCCAGCTCCGTGTGGGCTCTTCCCCGGTTATTAACAACTTTTGACTGCTTGTAGAATCAGGCCTATACTTTATTGATTCCATACAGAAAATGGATGGGAATTCAAAGCAAGTAGCAAATGCTGCGTCCAATCCGTCCAGAGCATCCACATTCCACATCCGCCCACCAAAAATTTAGATCTCCACGGATCCACTCTGTCCGTCTTCAACCAGAATATTTCCAATGGTTCTTTGTCTCAAGCAAAAAAGAAACCGATGGTCCCAGAGAGGCTCGAACTCTCGACTTCGGAGTTATTAGCTCCGCACTCTAACCGACTGAGTTATGGGACCATTTGTTGATGATGCTGCGGACTCTACGCATATAAGAGACAATGGCCATACCCCAAAGTATGGAGAAGGACCGGGAGGCAATCTACGAGGAAAGGTCCACTCATTTTATAGTAGAAGCCACATATACCAAGGTTTATATCTACTCATTCCATTGTCACATAGAATATGGCGACATGTCTAGGTGGCATATCGAAACATCGGACTTTCGTCGCCCATATCCGCCAACTGCTCCTCCGTGTACTTGGCGTGAATCTCGTGAATCGGAATGGCTGCCCGTTGAGCGTTGATACGCTTCAGGATAAAGTAGTAAACGACCGGCCATATGACCCCAAACACTACCAGCAAGGCCAGGCAGATTCCAAAGCCAAGAGGGTACTGCGGTGCTTCATTGGCGATGAAGATATTAGAACCCATTATCTAGCCACATCAGAAACTGCTCACAAGAGATGATAGAAAGAATGACTCACCCCGCCCAATTGACCAATTGAGATCATCAACGCCATACTAACAGACCTCTTCATAGATCCTGCCGTATTGATAGAGATCCATGCCGTCGCGGCTGGCGGAATTGGATAAAGCCCGCCTGCCATGAGAAAGCATCCAAACATCGTGACGCCCTCGACATGTGGGTATCGTACACTGGCCATGATGATAGCGCACCCGACAGCAGCCATGAGGTTCGGCAAAAGCACGAAAATCATGCGCTGTTGGAACCGATCGGACGCGTATCCAAACATCACCGTCACCACGCAGGCAAAGACATACGGGGGTGCAGTCAACGCCTGGGCTCGAGCAGCCGAGTAACCCAAGTTGGCGATAATAGTGGGCAAAATAAACGAGATTCCGTAGACAACCACGCAAAGCGTCAGCTCCATGGCCGTGATGGCGTAGACGTGGAATGAGCGGAAAGACTGCTTCGCGTAGCGCATCGAGAAGCCCTCTTTTTCGGCAACGCCGGTTTCGCCGCCGGCGGAGTACCGATGTCGAAGGAGGAGGAACTGGCGTTCTTCGTCGCTGAGCCAGGACCCGATTTTGGCGGAGGATGGGTAAATGAAGAAGAATGATGTAAGGCCCACACAGAATGTGAAGACGCCTTCGATCACGTAGATGAAGCGCCATCCGCGGTATCCCCATGTGTAGTCCAATTGGCCGATGCCATATGCTAGTAAGGAGGAGAAAGCACCGGCAAGAGAGGCACCGGAGTAGAATATGGACATGCGTGAGTGAATCTCCTGGGGAGAATACCATGCGGTTAAGGCGTAGTTGCAGCCGGGAAACATGCCGGCTTCGACGAGACCGAGGATAATGCGGAAGGAGATCCAGCCGGCGTAGTTACTTTGCAGACCGGAACAGGCGAGGATCAGACCGACGAGGGTCAATAGAACAGGAAGCCAGATCATGGGCCCGACTCGTTTCAGGATGATGTTGGATGGGCTAGAACCTAGTCAGCGTGATCTTTTTAATGTCATCTTGATTTACCTCCTACTTACGTTCCCCCAACTGCATAGGTGACGAAGACCACACTTAACCCAGTATTCCACTGCTGGCTGCTGAGATTCATATCTTCTTCGGCCCCAAATAATTTCGCATTCCCGACCTGGGTTGTCAGCATCATGCATGTCCTTTGACCCAGGGAAGAATTAATGCTCACATTGCTCCGATCCACATATGGGAGCAAGCAGATGAAAATCAATTGAGGTAATATGTGTAGACTAGGCTTTTGTCAGCGTCCAAGTTAGTATAGGGATGTGCTCCAACCCTTACTCGAGCTTCCGCACAAGTTTCTGCAGTCGGTCGCCCTTGAATACCTCACTCAAGCGCAGATACTCGTGATACTCCGGCGAAAGGACCACACCAGTAGAGTTTGCATCGTCGCATTTGCCGAGAGTGCGAAGGTCTTGCATGCAGCTCTTCTCGTCTTCGGGCCCAATAGGTGCTCCCATTGTTATGGAGGCAGTAACAGATGATAGACCCACGTGGTCAATCTCCAAATCTGAGTGAAAACAAGAACTAATGAATTGCACAGACTGGCTTTTCTACACACCAATTACTTCAACAGCGATAGAGTCGAATTTATAAAACTGTTGGCTCAGTATGTTGTAGTTCAGATACCAGAACTAACCCGTGATTTGTTTCCGTCCCAGATCTAGTCCTTCGCTTTCCTACCCCGAAAGCTTTGTCGCCCTGAAAGCTTTGTTGCAGCCACTGACCAATCGAACGGAGAAAGACAGCATGTATCTCACCTCTGCTTGCCCTCGGAACCTCCCACCGGAACCACAACACATTGTTATAGTCACCGGCCCGGTACCTTTGCGATCGTTGCAACCAACTGAGAAGCCGTAGATTAAAAGGATCAATGGACTAGGAATGCACTCCACACGCATTATCTCTACGCTAATCCGGGCCATGAGCCGAATCTGGGCTATCATTGAGGAACGGCCACGAGGAGGGATCCATCGGGGACGCTAAAGACGACAATCAACCACCCAGGGATGTTGGAAGCGAGATAAGCACTGACTAGAACTCTGAAATGCAATGGACGGTTTGGGGATTTCTACAACTTATTCATTGTTTTTAACTTGTAGCGAATGACGACCGGGTATCTGTAGCCGGTCTGTTTGCTTGATGTGAGGGATTTCTCGGCAGGGAGGCCGCTGATACCGGTTGCTTGCGGCTTCCTTATGAAGGGAATGGTAGTTAATTCGTCAAATAGATGCTTGATTGCGTTGAGGCATGATCTGGTAGAGAATTGCAAGGCTATATAAAGGGCTCTGGGGGAGGGGAAATTGTTGAACACGCGATCATCGTGATTCCAGGCAGCGGTCGAAGCCTTTTTACGGCCGATTCAAATCAACCCGTACTCGCTCGGGTTGTCTCTGTTGCCGACAGCGGAAGGTCAAATGCGATGGTGCGTCAGGCTGTTGAGTTGGAGTCACCACTAGCTAATCAAAGGAAACAGAGTCCAGACCCAGCTGTAAGCGCTGTAGCGACGGTCGAAGATCCTGTGTCTACGGGCTCAAGTTGACATGGCCCGACCTGAAGACGACGGTGGAAACTGAGCGACTTTGGGAATCTGATGATACTGTCGGTCGCAAAGACGCAGAGTACCAAGCAGAGACTCTGTTTCTTAACACGACGTGGAATGACTTCGAGCTCTGTCTTGCCCAAGAAGCACCTGAAAACAAAAAGAATTCGGGCTTTCGCAACGGCAATCTTCCTTTGCGGACAACAACCGACTGGACTGAAGCATGCCAAATCCCACCATCGATCAACTATCCCAGACTAAATCTGTCTTCCATTGAGATGCCAATATTTGACTTCTGTAGGGCAATTGCTGCATCCCCATCCAGGCTTGACTAACGTCGTAGATGCAAATCGGATGTGCCCCGAATGTCGACTCGTAGACGGCGATAAGAATCGCTACAGACAGGTCATCATACCCATCTCGTTAGTATCTCCGCTCGTCCTACGATCGGTGCTCGCTCTCGCTGCAAACCAATTGAAACACTATGACACCAAATTCGAAGTCATGGCGTTGCGTTACCAAAGCACAACTTTGCAATCGCTGTCCCGAACGATCGCATCTACCAGCAAAAATGACCAAACAAGCCAATCTGCAGCCTTATCAAACACTTCGTTGTCAAAAACTGAAATGTTAGCAATCATTCTGATGCTATGCCATTCTAAGTTCTCCAACGATATTGCATATCGCCCACAGCTCGCCCCAGCTTGGCGCGTTCATTTAGACGGTGCGCGACGCATCCTCGAATTACCCACCCCTGGACCAAGTGTCGAAGGTGCAGGCGCGGTCACCTTCCTGGCTGGGTTCCTGGCGTCGCATAGTGTACTTGCATACACCACTCTTGTCAATCCTGATGATGCAGAGGTCCTGTTTAGAGGCGGGACGTATTGGCTGGAAAAGATCGCGCGACCACCACAGGAGATTGACAATTACACAAATTGTTCCACTGAGCTCCTCTCCATCATCCTAGAAACCTGCCACCGTGTTTGTAAACGCAGAAGCCACAAATTCCCATGTCAATGTTCATCACTCCGAGCCTGAAAGCGGAAAACGCAGGCTCGCCTGCTTCACCTCATTCAATTTCACGCGTCGATTCATCCTCCATCATCGCCTATACCTATCACACCTCTTTCAAACCCCATCACTGAATATCCCCCTCCAATACCAACAGTCAATCGCACCGCCGAAGCCTTCCGTCATGCTTCACTTATTCTTCTCCAATATCTCGATACCGATTACTCTCTTGAAAAGAACCCATTGGTCAAAGAGAGCGTCACAATATTGCTCAGCCTCATGAATGCCGGCGTGCCCATTCCACCGCCCGGCAAATCCGGTCGCTCCGTGTTCTTGTGGCCGGATTTCATTCATTGCTGCATGCCACGTACAGAGCGACGAGGATCGAGCTGTCGTTTTAAGGAATATTCAGCAATTAGAACAAGTCGCAGCGACGGTGGGCAACAACGCAGTCCAGTTTGTACGGGAGGTAATCGAGGGGGTGTGGAAGCAAAGGGATCTTAGGGATGACCGGAGTAGCGGCAGTTTTAGTGCCAAGGGAGGTTGCTTCTGCGCATTGGTTCTGGATGGCGATTTAACCGACAACGGCGAGCAATTTTTCGAGTGGGAGGTGGTAATAAGGTCGTTAGAATACACATTTGACTGGGCTTGAAGGACATATCCCTTTCCGCAGCAAACACCTCTGCGTATATCACACCCAGCGTTGCAACTATCCGATCAGCCTGTTCCCAGTGCTTCTCTACGGACTAGGAAACCTCAAGCAGATCATAAAGATGGAGCCGTATGCACCAAATTCACTTCACAACCCGCCGGAGTCATCAATTGCCGACAAAGCCTATCATGCATTGAACAGGGGCTATTAGTACGCTCATTCCACCAATCGTATCTCCTATCTGAAGCACTTCGCGGAGGTCGAGACTTTGCAAGGTATAAACGGGTGGCTCTCCGTGTCATGGGGATGGGCTGATTTGACATGGACGTGGGCCGGCCGTTAGAAAGAAATTAACTCTCAAGGTTCTCGAACCGCTAGATCAAACCATTGGCAGGTGGAACCGAAGAAGTCTATTTATGTTGGAGTTGCAGATGGCAACGTAGCTTGTTCTGACCTGAAGAGACCGGAAATAGTACGGAATAGTTCAATAATTTGTTTTGAGAATATCACTCCGTGCTATGACAGGACGGAGCCTACGGAGTACCTAGAGGCCATAAACTTGAAAGATAAACTGGGGTGACTATCTAATAGCCCGAGGTGACAGGACATCCATTTGAACGAACATATCCCGACAGAATTAACTCTAAGCCCTTCTACGAACCTAAAGATCATCATGAACAACAACCGAGCTCAAACAGAATTGTCAACGGAAAAAGGAAGATGATTCCATCAAAGACTTTGGTCAGTTCCCCAATTCCTCTAATTCGAACTCCAAACCTCCATCTCCAAACCGGTCTCATTCCCAAACACCACCATCCGCACTAGTCACGGCTAATGCCCCGATGTGTGCATAATTCGTTGTCCGTCTCGGACTAACTGGGTCTGACAATGGGGGCCAGCGGGGCCATCCGGTAATTGCAGGGAGCTACCGAGCGCGCTAATAGGGCTGAACGGCTGCCTACCATGACTGGCGTTCTTCAGGAACTCAGGGTGTGGTTGGACGATGAAACATGTCCTGGAGCTGGTTCTTGGTAGACAAATCACGAAGGACTCCTTCCGATGTGAACTAGCGTTAGTAATTTGGGGATATATAAAGCTCTCCCCGGATCGGCTGTCTATCCTTTCTTTACTTGGGAATTGTCACCAGCCAATCTGTCACCCACCCCAAACCCAACCCGTCAAGTCACTACCAGATAAACCAGAGAAAATGAAGCTCGCCACCGCTGCCCTCATCCCTACCCTCGCCCTCGCCGCTACCCAGGTTAAGCGCGAAGACACCTGGGGCGGAAGCGTCTCGCTCGGCCCAACTAAGTCGACCATTACCAAGGCCGTGACGACGCTGATCCCCGGCGCCGCCCCGGCCACTCAGAACGGTGTGCTGTTTCTCTGGCCCGGTATGAGCAACGGAACGGGCGATCTCGTCCAGACCACCCTTGAGGACTGGGAGAGCAACGAATGGTGTGGTGCCAGCCGGGGGGAGTGGTGCGTGCGCGCCAGTCTGTTCGGTAGCTTCGGTCAGTTGGATGGAGAAGCGGGCGTCGTGAAGGGTGATGACCAGGTCCGCATTGAGTATGAATTGCAGGATGATCAGGATACTTGGGTCCAGTAAGTTACTTTCCTCGTTTTGTCTCGAGTAGTAATGAGTGGATGCTAAGAAGATGCCGTTATCCAGGACCGTGACCAACGCCCAGACGGGTGAGGCTTTGTCTTCTTTCTCCTATAAGTCCGGTCCTTACATGACTGGGTGAGTTGAGCCAGTCTATTCCAAAATTATATCACCTAACACAGCGTAGATACGGCACCGGCACCGAGTGCAATGACGGATGCACCGGAACCATCAACCCCCAGCAGTACCTCAACACGGAGCTCACTCTGGCCTCTGCCGACACGACTTTCGGTGATACGATTGCCAGTGCTGGCGGTGCCACTTACGAGGGACTCAGCTCCAGCGAGGGTGGAAAGGTGTGGACCATCAAGACCATCAACGTCCCTGCGATGAATGCCTAAGACGTTCGCTACACTCACATTGACTGATCTGCGCAATTGGGCCCAATTTATATAATCGAACCGTGTATCTTAAATGTACATACTGCCGAATTGAATCTTTATACACGAATGCACCTATCCAACACAGACAGGGACAGCGTTGCAAATAACAACCCTGCTTTACCCATTATAATCCAGCACAGTAACCAGCCTGACAGCTCCTTGTCCAACCGACCCTCCAATACCATCGATAGACGCCTGCGCACTCTCATATGCATTCACGACCTTTGCAGCCCCCGTCGTGATATACGAACACTTCGTATCGCCATATTCGCAGATGCTCATCCCCTGGACTGTCTGTCCAGCATTTTGCGCCTGAATGGCCGAAACATCCCACCCAGACCAGTAGTCATTCTTCTGGTCCCCGAAATCAAACTCTCCCCATGTGCACGAGTAGCCTCCGTACTCGTCCGTGGGAAGACTAGACCCCTCCGCGGCGCCCCACGCTCCCTGGCTATCCTCGTCGAACGCCACGTATCGCTTCTCGCCGGCGGAAAGGGTGAAGTTGACGGCTGAATTGCCGTACCAGCCGGTCATTTCACCGTCCGGGCCGATCTTGTTCCAGATGACGACGGTCCAGTCGGAACTGCTGCTGTGGCTGAATTCCACTACGTACTTGTATTGGTGGGCGGAAGCGGCGCTGACTTCGAGGATGTTGCTGCCCCAGGGATTTCCGACGTTGCCGGCGTACGTGACCCCCGTGCCGGTGGAGTTGGTGCGTGCGCCGAAGCCGGTAGTGCTGAATTGGTTGTTGGAGGGGTGGGTGGCCCAGGAGTCGGAAGATCCGGTAGATGTTGAGGTCGTGGCTGCTGCTGTGGAGGTGGATGTGTGGTGAGGAAGGATGTTGTGTGCGTCAATGCCGAGGTCGATGTTGGCACTGAGGAGAGCGGTGTCTTCGTTTGTTTCCGCGGCTGCGGTTGAGACGACGCTGGAGATGGTGGATGTGGTTGGGATTTCGGTGGGAACTTGTCCGGCGATAGTTGTGGTGAGGGTGACAATTTCTAGGTCGAAGATTGTCTTGACTTTGACTGCTGCGTCGAAATTCACAACCTGCCGTGCTTCAAGCTCGGCTTTGGGTTCGGGTTCGTGAAAGTCAACATGTTGGTGATGGTTGTTTCGACGGTGATGGATATGAGACCGGCCTAGGGCTGAGTGGGCAGCGGAGATGATAAGAAGGAATGACTTCCACTGCATAGTGAATGATTGCTGCTCTAGAAGCAGTAGGGAATGAATGAGTGAGGGCGATGAAGGAATATCAGAAAGAGCGACTGTTGATTCAATGAGTGTGGTGCATCAAGCGAGCGTATTATAAGAGAACCAGGCCGCGGAATCGACCATGCGATTTCCACCAAGTGGAGATTAAAGAGCGATGAATCGTCAGCACCTACGCCGACTCTCCATATTGACCGTGCAATTGAGTATAGTCGGAGTTGTGGGCTGCCTGCCGGCGAAAGCTAGTCGTCCGTCAATGGAGTGCCCGAGTCTGACGACGCCATGAACAGAATTTGAAACGCAGAACAACAATTAAGTCTGAATAGCGTCGACCCATCGACTTATTTTATACTGTGGCTTGGTCCCGGCTATTGTTTACGGTCTCTGTTCGGCATCCACCACCCAGCATACCAGCCATCCCTAGGTACCCGTTACCCCCAGCGACGGCACATTCCTGACCAGATCTAACAGGGAACTAGAATGAACCGTGGCTTGGCTTGATGAGATCTCTGTACAGCAATAGGATTGTCACATTATCGTAACTTCGGCTTTTTGGAAAGTCGTGCTGCGGACGCAACGCCAGCTAGGCGTGGCCTGTGGTGTCGAGGCTCTTCACTAGAGCCGAAGTTTCTTGCCGAAGGCTAGACTATTCTAGAGCTTATCGGTCAGTCTAGCTTAGTTCTAGGCAGATACATTATTCAGTCTGGCATGAAGTACGTCCGGTGTTTATTTCATATTAATCTTGGCCTCAATCTCACTGGATCGGCCATGACCGGTGTCTACACTGTAGCATTCCAGTTTCACGTAAACCGAGTCCTCTTGTTATTTTTTATCCAAAAAAGACAGCACATCTTATTAAGATGTTACTTTGTTCATCGACGAGAAGAAAAGATTTCAACCGGTATATCCACAGGCCACGTCTAGTGCGTCTAGTGCTAAAAAGGTGGGTCCGTCTACGTATGCTCGGCTCTCACTACTATCTCTCTATCTTCGTTCCTGAACTGTAACTGCGCTGGAGGCCATGGGGCGACGAATAATGCTAGTCCTTTCCGCTGATAATACCATGTGGCTGAGGCTTTCTTTTCGTCTAATAAATTGTTCCTTGAATTGGGACACATCTTCGAACCCGACAGGACCTTTCCATTCTATTAACCTTAAATATGCCCTCCTTTCCGCAAGGCAACTACTAGGTTGTTATTCGCGATATAATGCATCTTACAATGAGCTTAGGGGGGGGGGGGCTGTAAGAGGACTATATTCTAAAGACTCAGCGTACCATTTCCAATAATCTCTTCAAGGACATGTGCACTGCGAAGTGTGAAACTTTATTTCGGTAGAATAGCGATTGAGGACAGCGATCAGGTGTAACTATCACACAGTGCAAAATGACATGATCTTAGCTAGTTAGTTACGTTATTTTCAGCTATTAAGTAAGGAGGAGCTCTACAGAGAACCATTGGGGCTAAGATTATGCTTTGTGGCTCACATGCCTATCACGTGTCACGGGGGAAGTCAAACTTCATCTCCTTCCTAGAAGGGATCAGGACCTTCAAACTACTTTTGCTAGAGTTTCCTGGACAGTCACCAGGTCAAAAGTTTGGTTTTATTCTCGGGATTCGGATTCATGCTATACAAATAAATTACTCTCAATCGTACATTACGTCTTACCCAATTACACTTTCACCATCGCAAATATGAACGTAACGGCGGATTTCCTCGGCTTGATAGGCCGAGAATCATACCAGGTTAACCACAGGGCCAAACCTTGCTAGATACAAACAAAATGAAAAGACTACCCCATCAGTAGCATAACAGCGACCGTCCGAATCATCCACCATCAACCCATGTCACATACAAGCATCATTGCATATAAAAACTTTCAAAAGTTTTTAGTTGCCCAAACATACTACGGGTTGCTTATGAGGACCTGGCTGGCATCGATAACGAGCCCCATTACAAGACCAACAGCCAAATTCGTCCTTGCACATGCATTTATAAGGCGTGCAACTATCACCCCATCTTCTGTTTGCGGGACATTCTTGCATTCCCTAGTCAATGTATTAGAGACCCATTCACAAGAAGTGATCAGTAACTGGGCGGGACTATGCCGTAATAACGTACAAATCTGGCTTCCAAGGTCTAGATATTGCGAGTTTCGGTTAGTAACTGTCTTTCTTGTGAGGGAAGGGTGAGGTAGGAGGACATACCGGACTGCGTCTCTTGGTGAATGTGAATTCCCCAGCAACTACCTTCTCGTAATGCCAGCTATCCACGTCGGCTTCGGCATTGTCGGTGTCGAGGTGTTCGGTTGCGTTGTTGAAGTCTCCGATGGCGGCGGCGTATGTGCCGGCCACAAAGCCGAAGAAGATCAAGTGAAGGAGCTTCATGTTAGTGTTTAGGAAAATGAACGAGTGACTGAATGATATGCTAAGTTTTTATTGAATGAAATGAGGGATGATAGAGCCATGGCAATGATTGAAGAGCTTGGATTTGAAGGGTCTTTTATATTTGATTTCCATCAGGTATATCCGTTGGATAAAATCTCCAGGTCCACATACTGCCAGTTTAGGAAGGGGAAAGGAGGATACAAATCTGCAGAAAGAACATCCTGGTTTATTGAGAGGACCTATTGAGGCTATTGAGTTGATCTTGTATCACAGCACTATTTGACGATCCACTTTGATTGAAGTCCTTTGTTGGGTCCCCGTCTATTTGTATCCTTGTCCACAAAGAAATGCGTTATAATGTTAACTACGAGAACGACTTAATTGCTACACTATAATACGCTTTTGAGTCTGACTGTGATTAACCTGTGCTCCGTTTAGCCTGCCAGTATCAATAGATGGTCAATCCTACATATGAGCTCTGCAGCTTACGATATAGGACTGACTAAGATTCCCCAATACATGAAGCTATACTGAGCAAGTTCAAGTCCTTCTACAACTAAAGATACTATCTGGTCAGCTCTAGTTCATAATTGAAGAATCGATCTTGACTAGGCCAAGAATCACTGTGACACAATGGTACATGGATATTCACAAAGACAATCGAATGTTAAGCCAGATGATCCTAGCTTTGATTTAAAAATAGCATTGAATGTTTCAATGTTTTGTGCCACCAGGCCTCTCTTTGTTCTTGGGCCCATTGTGGGCTACGCCTCGCATAAACTAGACACGTGCCTGAGCGCTTAATTATAAGCATATCAAGCTTACTGGTTCGAGAAAAACATCCTGAATCAATGAATAAACAGTTTATTAAACAATGACTTCAAACAGTAACAGAGATCTATACCCCATTCAAGCAGTCCAACCATCCCCAGCCCCCAGCATCCAATTCACACCCACGAGAATCAATCCGTGCTTATCGACCCACTCCGCCGCCTTGAATGAACGTCTCTCGACGAATTCCTCACCCCCAACATCCTCCTTGTTCAAATTGAATCCCTCGGGCTCTCTGAATAGAAGGTATAGATACCGATGGGGTTTGGAACTAGAACCATAACCGATGAGCTTCATCCCTATATTCCAGCGTCTACCACATAGAACCCAAAACTGCACTTACTCATCCTTCGGCCCGGGACCCAAATACTCCGTCAGAACTTTCTTCGAGTCTGATTCCCCCGCAGGCGCCAACCCTGAGACAACCCAGTGTCTCCAGTACGCGAACTTCGGCTCGTCGGGCGTCGGCGCGTCAGGATCGACGAGGAGAAGCGTGTATCGTTTCGAAGCGTCCACGTCCTGCTACAAGCATGATCCAGATCCAATCGCGTCAGTTGCATATCATTTATCCTTTCAAGGATATCCTGTCTATGACTCTCGCGAAAGGAATAGCAGGGAAGTGCAAATAAAGAACATGAATGAGCCAATCTCACCTCAGCCGTAAACTCCACGCTCGGCGCCGTCTTACACTCACTGGCGCGAAACAAGTTCCCTAACTGAACAACCTTCTCTCCAAAACTGACTGTCACTTGCGTGCTGGGTGTGAAGGTATCAGAAATGAGCGGCGCTGAGCCAGGCACGAGGCCTGCCTTTGCCAGCGAGGCGGAGAGGTCTTGCGCGTGCGCTGCGAGAGACATAGTCGATAGAGTAGAGTGATATGGCTAGGAGGTTGACCTATTCATTACCTTGTCCTTAGGAAAGAGTCCAGATGCGCAGTGAGGGGTAGGTTACTGTTATATCTATCTTTCTCTTCTATCCTCTGGCTTGGTATAGGTACATATTCTACGATTAACTGATCTTACTGGTGGAAGAATGTAGATGCCAAGGCGGGGGGTGTCGTGCGTCGGATAACCCCTCTCTTTCTTTGCGGATATGACTGTTAGAGATAGGATGTGCAGGGAGGTCTTGGCTTGAACTGTCTAGCAGGTTTAGTTTGTGGCTGTGGTGATCCTGTTTTGATGATGCCGGGCTTGCGGAGGATGTGTATGTCTTGATGCCTTATACATTAGGCACTAAGGCATGAAAGTCGCGCCAAGGTTTCGAGCTGGAATGTGGCAAACAAGACAAATAAATAATGGCTTGGTGTGACTTGGCCGGGTTGTCTCTTTTCTTTCTCTCATTCTTATATTCAGGGTCTAAATTTAAGTGAATCTATTGGACATTATTTTTGAGAGGTTAAAACTTTTTTTTTTTTTTTTTTAATATCATGTAAGACTGGTTAGTATTCACCGTGGGCTGGTATTATTATAATTGGCAACATGTGTGTTCTTATGAAACTATATGTCTTCAACTACTGAAAGCAAACGCGCGGGCTTTTGAAGCTGCCTTGAAAGGATAAGTGGTCTTCGTAAAACACCGTTCATTTTAAATGTTGCTTTCCAATGCCACTAGGTAAAGTCACAGGAACAGATATTACGGGATTCAAGGATTATCACTCCACAACCACAAATCAGCCTGCAGCCCATCCCGGTCCGCATCCAAAATAAAATTATTCGCATCTAACTGATCCGTCACCGAAAGCATATGGTCCATCGACAAGCCCAGGTCCCGCCAGTCAAACGGCAATTCCTCCTCCTGACCAGCCGGCAACACCGGAGTCGGGACTGCCGTATCCAATGCCGTGACCGGGGTGTTGACCTGCTCGGGAAGCTGGTTCGGGGCTAACGGGGCCATGACATGCGCCAGTGCGTTCGCCCCAGGTTGGGTGCGATCCATATACGATCGCGTCATAGGTTGGACGAGTTCTTCGAGCAGCTCGATCTCGGATTTGCGGATCTGTGCAACGCGGTTGCCGCGTGAGATCATCTCGTCGAGGAGGCTGAAGCCCATTTCGCGGTAGTTGGGGTCCGGGAGGGTGTCCGGGAGAATGGCAGATATGAGGGAGAGGACGAAGAATGAGGCAAAGAGGTTTTCGAGGTCGAAAGGGAGGAAGGTTTCTGGGATCGATTAAATTAGGAGGTAAGTTGTTGGGTGGGGATGGTCAGTACATACCGAGAATGTTCTGATCCCGCAGTGCGGAAAGAATCCGTAATGACTTGGTGGCGGAATCAGTGCATGCTTCGAGAAGTGTGCGGACGGGGGATGAGAGTGTTCGGAATACGTCGCCCTCTTCGAAACAGCTGAGGCGTTCCCATAGGAGGCTGAGTACGAGGGGGCGGGTGGTGACGATTATGCACTGATCTTGTTAGCTTGAAGTTTGTGTACAATGAGAGAACATACTAGGTGACAAGACAGAGTCAATCGTGTGGTTACTCCCGATAGGGCATCAACCGAGTTGGAAAAACGATGGGCAAACACCTCCTCTAGTTCCCGAGAGAGATCAGTCATCTCATGCAAGACAGACCGCACTTTGCGGAGGAACCTGCCACCTAGCCTCCCGTCGGCGCTATACACCGCTGCTTAGGTTAGAGACGAAGACTAGCTTGAAAGGTTAAGGGCGCTTACTGTTGAGCACACGAGTAATCACCTGAGAGATCTTCACGTGGAGACTCAGTGCAGCCTCCTTGTCAGAACCCAATCGGGCATCATACAGAGCCGTGGTAATATCCTCATCATTTACCGAGTTTGGCGAACCTTGCAGAGACGAGAACTTGCGGTCTAAGATGTAAACCGTCCACCAGATGTTGCTACATCTTTCAACTAACTTCTGGCCGAGTTGCTCAACTGGTAGTGCGCGATGAAACCCTTCCACTAGCGCTACTCGCATGGCTTGCCCGATCTTCAATCGTCAGCGCCACATTCAACTTGAGGCAATGGTATGACTTACGTAGCAATATGAGTTATCTCTCATATCAATAGAGTGAAGGTATAGCGCAATCAGAGCAAGTACTTCAATAGCTAAAGTAGGCTCCTGCCACAAGCCCGTAGTATCCGGCAACAGTGACATGGCGCGGGAGAAGAACTTCGTCCAACTTGCCGTGTTATTGGCTTTGCGGACAGGAGCCAAGAACGCATCACCGAAAGCCAAGATGACCAGGAACTGGATGTACCAAAGACGACTTTCTTGCACTTTCGCCGCGGCATTCTCGTAGAAGCCGTATAGATGGCGCAAAAACTCAGTCTCGTCAAACATCCGGTATAGATGACCGAAATGGAATTGGACGGTGTTGATAATGTAAAGTGCATGTTCTAGCGAGGGAAGCCCGCTGATGTCGGGCGCTTCTTCCGAACTGGCCTTGCGCCAGTGGATGTGATAGGCATCGCCATCCACCGGGGTGGGAATTGGTGCGAAATGATTGGGATTTAACCGAGTTTGAATCACACTGAGAACGCGTCGACTGAAGGACCAGGTTGATGTGGGACCCAGGAATACTGGGATGGTTAGTCTGGACGTCGAGATAAATGCGAAACATACATACACCACACGCGCTGTCTTCGACCTGACTGCTTGACGTAAGTCGATGGAGAGACTAATGGGTTAGAAGCAAAACGGTCATCATAACGATTGCCATCTGGGGGTTCAGGCGTCAACTCTTTCGGAGCCTCCGACGAGCGGCCTGATATGAAGGTGAGCTGAAGATCCACCTCAATAGACAAGAAACATACGGTCATCTTGTTCCGGCGGAGTGCTATTTCTTAACGTACGCGCTCGTTTCCGACGCGGCGGTGACGACGTCCCTTCAAGCTCCTCTACTCGGCGCTGCAAGGATAAGAAGAGGCTATATGCGTTAGTTGGCTACCCCCGAACTTTAAATCAAATGGGTAGCAGTACTCCTCCGAGACCATGATCTTCCGGTCCTCCTCAAAGATACATTCCTGGCGACGCTGACGACATTTGTCGCAGGGATGCGTGCCGGAGCATTTGACCTTTCGAGATCGACATCGTTGACAGCTGCGTGGGGTTAGAATCAATGCGATAAACGGGTGTTTCTGGGGAGAGCTCAGTTACATACGCATTTGAGGTCCGCTTTATACGTTGCGAGCGGTCCATAGTACATGTCGCGGAGACTTTTGGCATTTGTGTTGAAGAGGGCCATTTTGTCGATCTCGTTGGTGACGCGGAGGCGGTATGAGCGATGAGTCAGCGACCCCCCGCAAAATGAGCTGATAAGATAAGAGATGGGCGGATGCCTCGGTGCCTTATGCCTATTGTTGCACAGTCTGGATCTGGATGTCCCAAGGAGACATCTCTGTTTACCCTCATCGCTCTCCTCGTTCTCCTCGGTTTCCTCATTGGAGGTCTCGTCAACTTGCCAAGAATGAGAGCGTGGTCCCGATAAAGATTACTCCGCAAGAGGGACTCGGTTGTTCACAATCTGTTGGTTGGTTTTCTGCGTAGGACAGAGTAGCATCACCGCTCATCTGCAACGGTAGAACAAACAATGTGCTGGTAGCACAACGCATACCGCTAATATTGATCGATCGACGGCGCGAGGCAACAATCACGGGGATGTCGGAGGGAAGGCCGAATGGCAAAACAGGAAACGTCGATTGCAAACAGGCCAAACTGCTTATCCCGTGACATGTACTGATACTGGCACTAGTCCCGATGAGGAAACAGATACGCCGGGTCGGTTGCGGGCCAATCAGAGTGGGGACATATCTTGGCCTGGGGAAGCGGGTGTCCATCAGGTAAGAGATCCACGAGGGGGTGCAACTCTCTTTCACCCTCTTCCCGTTATCTATATAACAGGCTTGCCACTCGGGCTTCCCCCTGCGGTTGTCTTTTCCTATCACTTTCTAACATCAATGAAAGAATAATTTCACAATGACGGGCACACTACCACATCCTTTCGACGGCATCACCCCTGCCGAAATACAATTGGCCACCAAGATCCTCGAAGTGGCCTTTCCGGGGGTGAATTTGCGGTACAAGAAGATTGATATCCAGGAACCGACGAAGAAGGAAGTTGTCCCTTTCATTGAAGCCGAGAGGTTGGGCAAACCGCTTCCTCCTAGGCCGGCTCGTTTGCTGCAAGTCCTCTTTCATCGCTTGGATACCGGTGCCTTCTTCAAGGCATTGTTGAACGCTAGAACGCGGTCAATCCTCTATGCCAAAGAGCTGCCCAAGGAGATCCAGGTGTGTTTTACACTAAAATAGCGATCGGACAAAGTGCTGACTTGTTCAGGGTCCCGTCGATGCCGATGAGCTCGTCGAAATCGAGGCCATGTGTCTCCAGCACCCTGCCGTCAAGGCCGAAGTGGCTAAGCTTCAGCTCCCTGCTGGAGTGACGGTCTGCAATGACCCCTGGATCTATGGCACCGATGATCCGAAGGAGCACCGTCGCTTATTCCAATGTTACATGTACATCGTGGCCACGGACCATCCTCAGAATAACCACTACTCGGTGCCCTGCAAATTCTCTCCCGTCTTCGACGGCATCACTAGGGAGCTTGTGCGCATGGACTACCTTCCTGGTGGTCCTGACTCCCAGACCACGGAAACTCAACCGTGGAAGCCGGTCGAGACCATCCAGTACGCCCATGATCTGCTGCAGGAGCCGCTGCGCACCGACCTGAAGCCGTACATCGTGCAACAGCCACAAGGCGCCTCGTTCACGGTGAAAGATAATCTGGTTTCATGGCAGAAGTGGAGGTTTCGCGTCGGCTTCAATAGCCGGGAGGGTCTGGTCATTCACAACCTGACTTACGATCAACGCAACGTGTTCTACCGACTTTCAGTGTCTGAGATGACCGTTCCATACGGAGGTATGTACTTACATCACCGTTTTTACCAACGGATCTGACCATTATAGATCCCCGCGCACCATACCATCGCAAACAGGCATTCGACGTCGGCGACGTCGGCTTCGGCATCACAGCCAACCAATTATCCCTCGGCTGCGACTGTCTTGGCCACATCAAATACTTTGACGGCTACCGTGCCGATGCAAAGGGCAACCCGGTTCTCCTCAAAAACGTCATCTGTCTCCACGAGCAAGACAACGGCCTGCAACACAAACACACAAACTACCGCACCGGCGCCGCAACAGTCGTCCGCAATCGACAACTTGTAGTGCAAATGATCTGCACCGTCGCCAACTACGAATACATCTTCGCGTTCATCTTCGACCAAGCCGCCAACATCGAGCTGGAGGTTCGCGCCACTGGTATCCTCTCCACAGTGCCCTTCGACAATCACACCTTCGGCACTACCGTCCCATGGGGCACGAACGTCGGGCCCGGCGTGATGGCACCGTATCATCAACACATGTTCTCATTCCGGATGGACCCCGCTCTCGACGGCTTCAACAACACGGTCTACTACGAAGACAGCGTGCCGATGCCCGAGGACGAAAATAACCCGTACAATGTAGGCTATACTACGGAGCAAACCGTCCTGAAGACCAGCGGAACGGCCAACACGAGCGTGGAGCGCCACCGCGTGTTCAAGATCCGAAATGACTCCCACATCAACCCCATCACCTACAAACCCATCGCGTATAAATTGCAGACGTCGCCCGCGCAGATGCTCCTGGCTAGTCCGCGATCGTACGGCGTCAAGCGAGCCGGGTTCGCGACGAAGCCGATCTGGGTGACGAAGTATCAGGACGGCGAGCTCTACGCTGCAGGCGAATTCACGAACCAGAGCAAGGAGAGCCAGGGCGTCGAGAAATGGGTGGCGCGGAATGATTCGGTGGAGAATGACGATGTGGTGCTTTGGCATAGTAAGTTCCCTCCTACACCCATTCAAACGGATGGCCAAATCTAACGCAAACCACCAGCCTTCGGTCTAACCCACAACCCCCGAATCGAAGACTTCCCCGTCATGCCGATGGAGCGCGTCAGCGTAATGCTGAGACCCGACGGCTTCTTCACAAAGAATCCCGCGCTGGACGTTCCTCCATCGAACCAGGCCTTCAACCAGTCGACACTGCACCCGGAGCCAGCGCCAGCATGTTGCGCGCCCGGATCCGACCGAACGATGAAGCTGTAATGTAGTAATGACTTTCACGATGTATCAGTGCAGGGAGGACTTTTGATCCATTAGTCACAGGCTAGATAGAAACAGGAACGACCACGACTTCTTTTGCCATATGGTATCCACTAGTATAAAAAGCAGCCAAATAGGAGTAAGAGTTCAAGTCCCTCGATAGCAGTCGGAATCGTTATATGAAGTTATATCTCGGGGACTTGAAGAAACCCGCGACTTCGGCGAAGACGGGCCACCGCTGACTAAGAGCCCGATCACCCCCACTTTTTTCCTTCCTCAATTGCCGAACATCTTCCCTCCTTCTTTTCTTTATATATTTCTCTACTTCCTACTTTCCTTCCTCCACATAACCCAAGCCAGCCCTCCACCTTTGTGTACCATCCAAAGACCTCATCCTAAAACGAGAACGAAAGAAAAACAATCAAAATGTGCATGAAAGCAGTCTGCTCTACCTGCCGTACGAACCCCCTCATCATCACTATCTATCTAACCCCTGCATGCCGAACCTACCCTCACAGCTAAAATTGAACCGAACTAACCCCCACCAGAAAAGACCAGCTGGTTCGGCTGCGGCAGCCACATCCCGTCCGTCATGGACTCGATTCCTGAGAGCGAGCGATGCAGCTGCACGCCGCAAGTGGAGAAGGACGGAAAGAAGTATCCGCCTAAGGCGCAGTGACTATCTTGGGGGTCGTATGTGGTTATGTAGGAGCAGGAGTTTAGGTATTGAGAGGGCTGAGGGTTACGGGTGCATGGTTGGTTGGAGTTGGGGGTTGCAATGAGTGAGCGTTGATTCTTGTTGAATAGGTATAAGTGTAAGTTGTACGAGTAGTAAGGTGTATGGAGTACTACTGTGTTAAGGAATGAAACGGAAGAAGAGTCCATGCTTGGTATGGATGATTGATTGATCGTTTGAAATGCTATAGGAAAGGTCTATATACATAGACGTGAGCCGAGGTTCTTTTATACCGTTTCATCTTTCTCGTCTCTCAGGAGGAAAAAAAGCCCGAGACTGTAAAGATGTATACACCCAAGAAGATTATTTACGCCTCCACAAGGGAGTGGAAGCATCCGGTGCCGTGCTTATGCGAGTGCGACAAAGCCCGAGGATTCTGGCGACGGATTGCGTTGCGACGCTTACGCTCGGAGGAGCGCTGGAAGACGGAGAAGGTGGTGTTGGGCTTGGGGATGGTAGAGAGGTCGTTGGCGTAGGTGGCAACGGCGAAGGCGGTGGCCTTGGAGTTCAACAGGAAAGCCTCCTGGTTGAGGTTGGTGAAGTTGTCGCCCTTGGCGTGGTAGTTCTCGTCGTAGGCGATGCCGGCCTGGCCGCCATACAGCGCAGCCTGCTCTTCGGTCTTGACGCCCTCGGCACCGGTGAAGACGCCACCGGCGGGGATGCCGCTGAGGATAAATGCCTCATAGTCGGAGCGGCCGTCGAACTGGGTGGGGAAGTAGGCGAGATCCTTGGACTTGTAGTAGTCCTCGAAGAGATATTCAATCTGGGCGGACCCGGCGGGGCCGGACTGGTTGTAGGCGGAACCGTCGCCATCGTAGATGAGAAGAGCATAGTTGGGGGAGGCGATCATGTCAAAGTTCAGGTAGAGACGCAGCTTGGCCAGCTCGGTGGCGTTGAGGCTGTTGACGTAGAACTCGCTGCCCAGCAAGCCGAATTCCTCAGCGGTCCAGAAGAAGAAGCGCACCGCGTGCTTAGTCGAGTACTTGGTCAACGCCTTGGCCACGACCAGGTTGCTGATGATGCCGGAGCCGTCGTCGTTGATACCGGGACCGGCTTCGACAGAGTCGGTGTGACCTCCGAGAGAGATGACATTGTTGGGATCGCCGCCCTTGGTCTGCGCGATGACATTGTACGTCGTGCGGTTCTCCTGCTGGCTGTCCACCACCAGGTCGACCGTCGCGGCACCGGCCTTGGCCAGGTCAATCAAGGTTTGGCCATCGGCCTTGGTGATGCCGACAATAGCAGAGTAAGGGCCCAGTTCGCTGGTCGGGGCGCCTAGAGTGCCGGCCACGGTGCCCTCGACGTTGTTGTAGACGATGGTGGCAGCAGCATCGGCGGCGGCGGCGTAGACCGACTTCTCACCGAAGCTGCACTCTCCTCGCTGCACCAGGGCAATCTTGCCCGCGACGTCGCTGGGGTAGTCGGAAGGCGAGCAACCCAGGTTAGAGACGATAGCCAATTCAGCGCTGACATCGACGCTGGGGCTGTAGGTCATGGTTTGGGCCTCGATGGACTCGCCGTCCACAGTCAGGCTCTGGTCGGCCCTGGTCCACAGGTGCACCTGCGGCTGCTTCCAGACATCGTAGTAACCCGTCTTCTTCAGTTCCTTGTACAGCCAGTCCACGGTGTCCTGGTGCGCGGCGCCGCCGAAAACACGGTTGCGCTCGGGGTAGGAATAGGCGAAGTCCTCTAGAACCTTCGATCCCCGCAGCAGATCCTTCAGTTTGATGTCATCGGGAAAGGATTTCTAGAGGGCAAAAACAGTCAGTCAATTGAGGACCTTGCGGTGGATTGAGCGACAGGGTAATTGGAAAACCAACCGGAGACACAGGGGGCTTGCCATGGTGACCCTTAGCCAAGGCCAAACTGACCAACGAGGCCAACACAGCAGTCTTCATACCGACCAACAAATAAATAAAAATAAACAAACTAATCAATTGACAGACCAACCGTGCCGGAACGCAATCCTCAAGGTCCTCAGCCAATGCGTCGGGAGGGAGGTATTTATAGTCGCGCCTGCCTTGCGCTGCCTTCACTTCCCCCCAGTGTAGTTATCACCGCATGATCAGTGATCACAATCGCAGTCTCCTTACGGAAAGTCAGGATTCTCTCCCCCGCATCGCAGAATCAGCGCCATCGCAGGCCATATCAGCGCCATCGCACGGCATAAGCAGGCATTTCCCGCCTCTGATCCAGCTGGACCTCCCTTGGCGCTGGGGGGACTGCCGGGCCAAGAGCATCGCGTCGCTTGGCAGAGATAAGAACTGCGTATGGCGGCGAGCCAATTCGACGGGACCCCGACGGCGATGCTGGTCAGGGTTGCACTGGCCAAGACATTCTTTCATCTCGGTTTTCTTGGGACTGTTTGCGCGTTGGCTTCGTCGCCTGATTGTGGGCGGGATGGCGTCGTCGCCACCTCGTGATGAGTCGAAGAATGGACAAATGAAGTTGGTGAGGGGTTCGGATGTGGCAGTTTCGGATAGAACAGGCTAACTGAAGCTGTATCCAATCGGCGCAGATCGCTTGTTCCTGCAGAATTGTGGTGTTTCCCTCCTTGCATGAATGTCTCATTGCGCGAGCCCTGGTGCGGTGGGAGGTGATCGTTGCCTCTTTGCGAATTCCCTCCCCGACGGGAATGCCAGGAACATTCACCACACTGTGCAACAGTTCGTTCTTTTCCACGTGTGTTTTCAGAAGGAGTATAGCAAATTTGCTCTCTGAACACTGAGCTCGCATAGGCTATCGATCGCACCTTGCTCTCCAGTTCCACACGTTTACACTTGTACGACCGGTTCTGCAGATAGCGGAGAACTCTGGTGGCGCACCGTTCGAAGCGGATACCATCGGAGTGTCCGTTAATTCGAGCTTACTTGCATTCTACAATTTGCCTACCCCTCTTCAATCTTCTATTATCATGTTTGCACGGGGATGCGGTGACACCGCGATGGGAGACCGGAGAAGATAGGGCTAGGACTCTCCCTTTCCCTCACTCCCCCGCACGTCATGCAAGTTAACAGGGATACAGCATCCATAATTTTTTAGAACCCCGTGAAAATCGATATTAATTGAGAAGGCGATCCAAAAGGCTACATGGAAAGTGACGGATCGCCTTTGCAAGTCTCCTGTCTATCGTGGCCACAAATAACTATGCGAGTCTGACTACGACGTGTCCATGTCGCTCCATGCTCATCTATGAATGGGAAGCGAGACGCAGTCCTAGGCTATTAAAACTAGTGGCAGAGTTTTTTCAATTATTACAAACAAATCAAAAAAAAAGTAATTAAGGAAAATCTCGATACAGAAGATAGAAGCTAGAAAGTAGAGACATATTCTCGGGGTTCCATTCATAACAGATCGTGCCTAACCGGTACTAGCTCATGTTCTCCATAAGTAATACACGCGACTACCTAAGATATGGGACTTAAGAATCCTTGCCGGCGATCAATCTTTTGGCAGGGGCCGTTATCTTCTCGACCTTCCCAAGCTTTGTCTCACGATCTGCTACCCCAGTAATCTTCATTACTGTTATGTATATTTGTATAGCGAGCTTTGATACCTTGAATGGGAGGTCGATGTTTGTTACCTCCTGAACCCTGTTTTTAGCAATCTCCATGATTCAAAGCTTTCAAAAATCGAGATTGATCTTGGATCAATGCGATCGCGAAAAGAACTTGTGGAATATGTAGAAGGGAGATTGTGCTTGTTGTCAGTCTCTTTTGATGGATGGCAGGTTTCGGATAGTGAATGTTGATAGTGCGGAAAATGAAAACTGCTGTAAATGAATAACTTGTTCTCTAGATGAATGGCAAACAGGCGTCGTATAGTAAAACTTCTGCTCAATTAAATCGCATATAAAGGGAAGTGATTTGTTGTTATGATGGATTGGGTATGCTGTCTTGAAATACATATAGAGCGAGACCGCATGGAAGGAAAAACAAAGGCCATCATCGGAGTAAGAAGGCAGGATCTACATTATAGTATATGAGCAGCCTAGGACTAATTAAATGAGATTCCAGCTTTCTTTGCCACGAAAGAAAATGATCGGACTGATAGGTAGGAGCTTAGTTAGCATTAAGACGAATGCGACCGGTCTCTGAGGGGGTTAGCAAATGTTTATATCTTTATACATAGTAGGATTTTGGATCCTTACATTGATCAATCTTATACTTTTAGATGATCTAAGATAATCACCGTAGGAAAGGCGATATTTGATTCGCTTATCATTAGCGTTGCGGGTGCATTCTCTTGCCTTGTCCCTTTGTCCGTAAATGGAGTTATAAATAAACTACAGTTAAGCCAACAAGAACGGGAAATGTTCCATGCATGCCAGAGGTATTTTCCTCGCCAATGTTGAGGCTCATACTCTTTTGAACTCACCCCAGGCCTTTGACGAGACTCGGTTCCTTGGGACAAGGAAAAAAAAAAAAAAAAAAAAAAAAAAGGGAAAAAAAAGAAAAAAGGGTGAAGAAGCTCTTTCCGTGCCCTTTCTTCCTTGAGTCCAACCAACAGAGAGAGAGCAAGGGCCAAGCGGCAAACAGGCAGCAATTATTGGCGCACAGACCGTCCAGAATCTGGACAAATCAATAGTGTGGCGCAGATCCCGGTCGGAGGTACAAGCAGGTCTATAATTAATTTCCTCAGCCATTAGCGGGATCAAAGGAAAGACATTACCTACGCGATGAGATGTTGTGATAATGAAGGGAAGAATTAGGGCTTCGACAGAGCACCTGCCCGCATGTTCATCCTGAGGCATTCCACCCGTCGTGAAACTGCAACGCATGTCATGACGTCAAAGATCGTCTCAGATGCTGTTACTGACAGTCGGACTGACTGACCCTGTTGGTCCCTGGAACTCAATTGTCGATCCCGGCGCCAAAATCGGCTTTAGTTAGTCCGGTCCCTGCGCCACGATTTGTTTGCTGCCTTGTTCCAGTGCTCCCATCCTCTCATCATCCCATCCCCATTCAGTGAACCCTTTTCCCCTTAACCTTAACGCCCGACCGATTTCCCTTGTTTACCTTCGCAATTGAGCGTGCGCGATGCAATTGAAATTTCTCGCCGGACTGGCCCTGGTCGGTCTGGTCGCGGCAAAGGACCCTGTCAGCTCGATGTTCGTCTACGGCGCCGACGAGCAGCCGCTGGTGGCCTCCATCATTGGAAACGTCAGTCCCCGTTTTCCCCCGCAGTTGTCCCGATCCGCTCCGACCGGCCGGGACTGTTGCCTAAGGCAGCAGCTACGGAGGTCGTTCGATTCCCGCGGTCAACGATCTGCCTTTTCTTTCTTTTTCTTTCCCTTCGTTGATCTAATGCGTGCATGTAGGATGCTACCGTTACAAGCTACAACATCAATTGTCGCCCTGGCACAGACAAAGATGACTGCGGGATGGGCGCCGGAATGACACTGCTGGCCGAAGACTCAACCACAACGTATATGATGGACGACCCTACGGGCGGGACGTGAGTCTATCCAACCCTAAATGGTGATGCAAACAACAGACAGCTGCTAATACCTGGCTAGATTCTTCGCTATAATCTGTTCCGTCGACGAGAAAAAGTCAACGGCTGTCTGCCGAGCAACCGTTAGCTCCGCCTCGGGCTCCAGCTCGGGTCTTCACACCTCGACAACCACAACAAGTTTCTCGCGATTACCGGTGACGATAACGGGTGGCGAGGTGACGAGTGCGACTCCGACGTGGCCGGGGACGAGTACCTCTCATGCCACGGCTACAGGGACGGCGACGGCGACGCAGACGGGGTCCAGCTCGACGAGTAGTGGTGGCGGAATGGCCAGGGTGACAGGGGATACGGGGATGATGCTGGGGGCTGCAGCGGTGGGATTGGCTGCGCTTCTTTAGACATTGGGATTGGGAAATAGATCTAGACTATATGTTTACGTAGTTATGTATTATATCCACAAAATGATGATGATGTCAGCTGTAATCAGCCACAAGGCTCGCATTTTGGCTTTCGGGATACGCGCATGTCCTCAGGATCGATGCAGGACTTTTCCAAGATTCTTCTAGAGAGAGCATCTACTGACCGGAAATATTCCCCCCAAGCATATAGGTACTTGGAGTGGAGATTCGCGATGCAAGACTGCTGCACGGCAATGCCAAGTACTTACTAGCGCTGTGTGTATGCAACAATTACCGGAGGCTTCCATGATGATGCAGATATCTCCGACGGCAGAGTCTCTCTATTCACTACATGAACTTCGCTTAGCTCTCCAGCAGATATACCACTATGAGCCCTTCAAGAATAAACGCTTCACATCCATCTCTCTGCCCCTACCATCACGTCAATCCATCATGGATGAAAATGATCCCATCCACCAGGCCATCAGCGCTTTGTTTATAGGTCCTCATGCAGAGAACATGTACATTTTCAAGGAACATACCTTTACCATTCTAAGTGAGCTAGAGAATGCTCGACAGAGCTACGCTCCACGAGACAAAGTATCCCCCTCCTAATTCCTCCATCTATCCCCAAACCAGAGATAATCGAGATCCCTCTAACAAAACTCCAAGAGAGCGATAACGTCCAACATGCGATACACCCACGAGTTCCAGTCCTTCTCCATGCGCATCTCAGACGCCATCCGCTCTGCCAGCAAGATGCTAGCCAAGCACTCCATCCCCTACTGGTCCCCTCGATACGGTGCCCACATGTGCAGCGACCTCAGTATGCCAGCCCTGCTAGGTTACTTCATGGCAATGCTCTACAATCCCAACAACATAACCCCAGAAGTCAGCCCCTTGACTACTGCTGTGGAGGCGGAAGTGGGGAGTCAGTTCTGTCGGTTATTCGGATATAACGTTGGCAATGGAAACGATGGGAAGGTCCCAGGATGGGGTCACGTCACTTGCGACGGAACGGTGGCTAATATCGAGGCTATGTGGGTTGGTGAGTGGTCTTATCTTTCTTACCTTGGTTCTTCCTCCTGTCCTATCTGGACACCGGGTTGTGAAAAACGTGTCGCTAACGTTTCCTACTCACAGCCCGAAACTTGAAATACTACCCCCTGACACTGTGGCTTGCTATTACGGAGAGCGATCTTGGATTCATTGCGGATCGAGTCCTGGTTCGGACATGTATTGGGGAGGAGAAGCTTTTCAAGGATCTTGACACGTGGGAGTTGCTAAACCTGCGACCTGAGACAATCTTGGATCTCCCTGCCATGCTTCATCGAACCTTCGGTATCTCAGCACGCTTTCTAGGGTCCGTCCTGGCGAGATATAGCGTGCAGAAAGTGGGAAAAGAAGTGCTGGACCGTATATTTGGAATTGAGAATCAGATGCAATTCCTCCTGGGGAAGATGAGCCATTATTCGTGGGAGAAAGGCGGAGGTAAGTTTGAATATCATTTCATTTCTCTTGAGATTCTACTTTTGGAATGACGAGGGCTAACAAAACATGCCCAGGAGTCTTAGGAATTGGATCTAACAACTTGGTCAGTATAGAGGTGGACCTGAAAGGCAGAGTTGACATCGAGGTACTTGAAACGCATCTACATAGATGCCTCGAAAGAAAACGAGCTATATACGCCGTCATTGCAATCATCGGGTCCACAGAGGTAGGAGCAGTCGATAGCCTGAGCAAGATCATCGCTCTAAGAAGCGAGTTTCAAGGCAAAGGTCTATCTTTTCTTGTCCATGCCGACGCGGCGTGGGGTGGTTACTTCACGACGATGCTACCGCGCGACCATGATAACCTACCCATAACCTCCTCTCAGGCTGTTCGGCTCAAACGGGGTAAGAAAGAGGTTTATCGTGCAATGAGGCTGAGTGAAGATACGGAAGAATCCCTGGCCGCACTTCGGTATACCGACTCCATCACAGTAGATCCACATAAAGCGGGATATGTTCCCTATCCGGCGGGAAGCGTTGTCTATCGGGATGGGAGAATGGGGGATGTGGTATCCTGCACAGGGCCGTACTTAGCAAATGGCCCAGAAAGAAACACCGGTTCAAATGGCTTGCAGGGAAGGTATGTGTTTTCTGACAGCAAACGGAAATGCGTATACTGACGTTTGGCAGCAAACCAGGTGCGGCCGCCATGTCCATTTGGTTATCTAATTACTGCATCGGCCTGAATGGCTCCGGATACGGTGCGCTTCTCGGAGAGGTGTCTTTCAACAGCGCAAAGGTAGGGTCTCAGCCTTCTCGAACAGACAGGAGCTAATACATACAGATGGCCGCGTGCTGGGCCACTCTAACCTCCTCGACTGACTCTTTCATTTGTGTTCCATTCAACGAAGTTCCCATTGGAAGGGACAGTATCCAGCGTGATATCCTTGACCGATCATATGATGGTATCGTGAAAGATAAGGCAGCCGAGCAGCAAGACCACCAAACTATACCCCTTCTTCGAAATTTGGGCTCAGACCTTAATATCAATGCCTTTGCGTTGAACTGGCGCTACAGCGACGGAACTCTGAATACTGATATCGAAGAAGCAAATGACCTGATGAGACGGGTAGTCAAAATGCTGTCCATCGATTCACCAAATGCAGACCCTGCTAAAGTTCCGTTCTATCTAACTTCTACTGAGTTCTCAGTCAGCAGATACGGAAGATGCTTAGAGTCATACAAGAAGAGGCTTGGCTTGGAGGAGTCACAAGACAGCTTGGTCGTGCTTAGGAACACGGTCATGAATCCTTTTATGGGACGCAGCGATTGCTTCGCCACGATAACGAGGGAGTTTCGGAAGATTGTACAGGAGGAGGCCGAGGTATATCCACCTATCTCTTTGCTCATCCGTGCTTGCACCCTTCCAAAGGACCTGGGCTGAATTTGAACATAGTATTGTCGCAGCCGCAATATCTTGACGACCGAGTCCGTCGACTTTCGTCTGCAGGGCACCGGCAAGGACGTATACCTAATTAGTCGACCTTGTTTCCACCAGGCAAATCGCCGACAACAAGCCATATTCGCAGTGACTTTGCCATCAGCAATCAGAAAACCGTACAGATGCGCCACGGAAAGAAGCCCTTCGGCAATATGCTCAGTCACAGGAATCTCCGGTATTTCTCTGGCTAGGATAATAAATTCTTTCAAACATGACGGCCGAGCAGTAGTAAATGATATATCCTACCACGAAGATAAGTGAGTACAGTAATTTTCTCTCTCTTTTCTTCCCCCTTCCTCTCAAGGAAAGGGACAACCCTCTGCCTAAAAGTCACCATTTAATCAGTTTACAGCACACCAATTCTCATCTTCCCTCGACCCCTAACCCTCTCTAGCCTCATCGCCCACCACTCCCTGTCCCGCAACAACCATGACCCCATCTACCCCGACGAAATGCCCTTCTACCTCTACGGCAGCCCCCTTGAATGGCACATCTCGCACATCATGGTCCGCGCACCAAATGTCGTTCTCGACGCCAGCAACATCCACTTGACATTAGACAACAACACCCGCCTCCCCTCGGCCGAAATCAGACGCACCTTGATCCTGACCTTCGCCGATATTCACGAAGCCTCGCGCCATCCGTTCCAGGAGTCGAACGCAGAGCTGGGACCCAGCTTTTTCTTTCGCTCGGGAGAAAGGTTCCGTGTGAATTTGTGGAAGAATCCGGGGCAGTGGAGAGAGGAGCATGGTGGGGTATCATTGATGGAGCGGTTAAGGGGGACAAGAGGCGCGAAGGTCGCGACGGGGTGGGTGCAGCTTGGGGAAAATGTGTTTGTGGATGTTGAGGATGTAAATAGGGATGAGGATGGAATCAAGCCGTGCTATGATGGAGATGGGAGGGATTGGTTGGATGAGTTTGAGTTGATGGGGAAGAATTGAAGTGGTGGTGCTTTGGAGGGGAGATTCCTTTTCATTGCCATTTTACTCAAAGACTCTCCTTTGGAATTTTTGCTCATTAGACTTCGAGATTTTGGTACTTGGCCTTACGAGTGGGAAAAGGCTTAACATCATCATATTTATTTTTGCACCCCGATGAGCATTTGTTGCTTGCAAAACAGGGAGATCAAAGATTCAGGAGCGCTTCATTTTATATTCAACTAGAAGCTTGAGTTAAATAAGTTTAGTTGACAAGGATGGACACCAAGGCCAGAAGCGGCTGCCCCGGATAAGAGAATAATGTAAAATCGACCTGGCGACGGTGTATTCTACCTCCTGGGAATTCGATCTAAGGAACCTACCCGGAAGGTGAACCCAACTTCAGTGAGCAAACCGAAAGTCTAGTCGTTTGCTCCCTGTGTCCTTGGTGTTTTCAACATAGCCTTGCCGTTGCTGTCATCAGGTTAGTATATCCGAAAACACCAAACAGCTGAGCCAAGAACATACCTCATCCGTCATGCCAGCCCACACACGATCTCTGTGTCTGTTTCGCAGCACATAATAGGCCTTTGTAGCAAGAAATAGACAGATGGCCAAGACATTGAGACCCAGCAGAACTGAATTTCCCCTGTGGTATTTGGGCTTGTCGTCTTCGCGGTAAACGTTGTTTCCGATGATGCTGCCTAATTGCACGCACACTTTTTCTTGAATTAGACTATATTCATAGTATCCATCACATGATTGAAAGAAGAAAAATGACTTACTGTTATAAATCGCAGCAGAAACAGTTCTTGTTCCCACATTATTCGAGTTCTTGGATATCCAACCTACCAGGATGGCGTGACAATATGGATAAGAGAGCATCACTGTCACCACGGCATAGGTTCCCCATGCGTTTTCCATGACTTGAGGCCAGAAACGCAATGCTGCGACGCAGGGCAATGTCCACAAACTCTGGGCCATGGATGTGAGGGCTCGTTCGTTCAGCCACTCGCTTATGCGAGTCAGAGTGAGGAGTAGAATAATGTGGCCCACGCTGTGGGGGATGGTGAGAAGATTGGTTACAAACTAGCTTGTTAGTATCCGGAAAGCATGGGGTGACAAGATAATGGCTTACTGTGTTGAAACCGAGTCCCCTAAGCGTAAGAGTGATGTACTGAGTTACTGGGACCATGGGCGTGTACACGATCATGCCAAGGAGATAGATAGGCCACAGGTCGTAATCACGGAGAGCGTTCCACAGACGTCGTGGGGTGATGGCTTGTCGATTGTGCATGTCGCCTGGGCAATTAGACGTTGTTTTAAAGAGGCGATGAAGGTGTTTGCTTACCCTTTGATGGATCATCTCGGAGAACTCGGTTGACGACAATTCGGACTTCACGGTCGTTGAACCAACCTTTAGGACGGAACCATTTCTTCGTTTCTACTGCCGATGCGGGCATTCTGAAGAAGGATACCAAACCGATTAGAAGTGTGATGAGGCCTTCGATGAGGAAGAGCCATCTGATTCCGTTAGTCACGAGCCTATTCTGAAGAAGCCGAGAATTACTGACCTCCAGCCTGCCCACCCCAAAACACCGCGCATGTGGAGAAGCCCAAAAGCCATGAAAGACGTGACAATTGTCGTCACGGAGAGTGCGGTCCAGAATATACTATGCTACGTCAGTTGGGCATCGCCGTGGGATTTACTTCGCTCTTACCTGAGGCGAGTCGGAAGCTCTCGACTTGTGTAGAAGTATGACAGCCAAAGCACGATATCGGGGATAAATCCACCCTACTTGAAGTCAGTTGAGATCATTGGAAGACGATGTCGAATACCAGCCTCTAGAATACCCAGCAGAGCCCTCGTTGTGTAGAAGGACGCCCTTCCCGTTAGCCCGGCCTGTGTGGTGGCAACAATCGACCATAATGAAATTTGCATCGGAATCCATCGATCAGGACCGATCTGCTTCGAGACCAGCTGCGACGGCAGTTCAGCTAGAAGAAAGGATACGTAGAAGATGATGTTTCCCGTGTTGTATTCTAAAGGTGGTAAGCTTCCTTTCGCCGAGCTGAGATAGTGCAGATATTACCATTTGTAGACAGGTTGAGGTCGTCCAACAGATTGTCTGACACAGCTTGAATCAAATTGCCTCGATCAACCTGAAGACCGAAGAACATGACACACTAAAGCTTCATTAGCACATTCCAAATAAAGAATGATTTGGTGAATACGCACCGCCCACAAGCACACATGCCAATCTAGTTTCCGTACCAGTGCTTTCTCTTCCTCCGGGGTCCAGGTCATCGTAGGATCAAAAACATGCCGACATTCATACTGCGCCTTCTCGTACAGAAGGGCATATCTAGCAGCAACGTCCGGATCAGAAAAAGGATTGTCTCCGTCCGCCGCAGAGTCTTGCCCATATGTTTCTGTCCGTACTCCATCTTTACTCGGCAGAGAATCTGCACCCCTATAAAGGTGGGTGTAGGTTTGCCGAGGTGACTCCTCCACCAACGGCTCATTTATTCTTTTATCATCGGACATGATTCTAGAATACCGGAAGGAGCTTTTGAAAAAGCCCAGCGTTGGCAATCTTGTCATGGCTGGGCGACAGTCTGGGCTTTTATTAGGGAGCTTTTGAGATGGAGTGTCAAGATAACGCTGGCACGCAATATGCCAGGTTTGTTGCGTTTGAACTGGTCTACAGCCGTCAAAGTTGTTATCTTTCGGCAATATTGTGTCCCTTGTTAAGCGACCATATCCTAGCCACTTAGGCCTAATGATATGAATGATAGGCGATGTGTCTAGGCTTCGCCAAGGACCTTATGCACGTATTGAGACGGTTCGAATGCCGGTGTCGGAGAGTCGCAAGCTCAACCCGACTGTCGCAATTCCAAAGGTTGATGATCTGATGATGGGTGTGGTCGGCGAGAGTTTCTGTTTTGGTGCGGTTGCTTGATTTCCGTCGCGGCAGACGAGCCGATCCCTGGAATCCGCAGCTGGAAGGATGGAAAAACAAAGACAGCCAGGAGCCGGCAATTAATAACTGTGTTTCCCCGGTCCCGCGATCCCTCTGGGGTCTGCTGATGGACATTCAGCCAAAATGGCATCATTTGGAGGGGTCGGCTTGCGTGATATCCGCGCGGATTGGCGAAATCTCATGGGACAACAAAACAAAAAATGATCAACCTCTCGGTAGTTATTATCGTTCAGGGCCCAGTTATTACCATGTCATGAGTCCTGGTCAAATGGTGTAACTTATCTTTCGTTATTGTTTCCGGACCAAGTTGTCGGCTCCGCAAGAAAGACTATGATCGCCTCGTCGCTTTTACCAAGGCCTCTTGAGCCAAGAAAACCAGCCTCTGAATGAAAGCCTCAGCGAAAAACATCGGTGGAAAGCACCTAGTCTCATGGCTCTTTCGATGAAGGTCGCCGAACAATTTTACTGTATCCTGCATGATTTGGATATCCCTGGGAAAAGTCGGCGCAGTCGGGTACGTAATCATGTAACAGAAAAGCGACAAAACAGCCGTGAGAATGAACTGTGCATGCAACCTGTGGGAAGTTAATAATTCGGCTTCTTAAGGGATCCGCACATGTACTCACCAAAAAGTGTGCCAGTTCAGGTACTCGCGCGCCCGGCTAACATACAACAATGTAGACCTTGCAGCATGAGACCAGATCTCGACGCTTGAAGGTAGCGGGAACCAGCTATTGGGGGATGGAGTTCCGCATGCACTGCTTGCTTCGTGGATTTTGCCCAGGCAAAGATAATATTCCAAGTGTAAGTTAACACCCCGTAAACTGAGATCGTGAAACCCATAGTTCGGCTCTGTTTCCGTCGCCAAAGAGTCGGGCTCGAAGCCAATAGGGAAACTCGATTTCAGTTCGCTTAGTTCTTGATCTAACTCCCGAATATGTTGAAGGCGCCTCGCTTCATCCTCTGTGTAACCATGGTCGTGGTAGAGAAGGCGATAGATTTTGGACTTTATCATCGCGAGTCGGAGGTCGGAGGGGTAAAGAAGCTCGTCGGACGACAGAGGTTTTTGAAGGAATTGGTGGTCTGAAGAACTCATGACGTAGTTCTCGGGTAGCTCTAAATCGCAATCGGCATCATTTATAAGAGGAGCAACACAGTATCGAATAGACATCTCCTTGTCCAATGTATAGCAGAGCCAGAAGAGAGCGCGTAGATGCTTTCGGTGTGGAAGGTGGTCTTGCGACTCGTCTAGCTGCCTCATTCTGTGCCCGCCAAGACTATACAGGATTCGGGCGGCAATTGCAAGCATCATGCCGGCTGCTTGAGCTTGGCCGATCGGCAGAATGTAAACCATCTTGAATATTCTATTAGTGTCCTACTATGGCAGTGCACAGGTTCCACTCACTATGATAACGACAGTCTCCAGAGTTCTCATATCCGGCGTCTCCATCAGCAGTTTCGGTAAAAGGCCCAGAGCCGCTTGGAGATAAGCATCGGGATCTGCGTTGACAAAGGTGGGTTCAAGGCGATGAAGCTCAGTGACCAGAGCAGTAAAAGCAATGAGACATGCGCGATTGGCAGTGTGGGTTGGGTCTGTTGGGTTATCCATGATACCAGAGTTGAGCAGCTCCCTTAGAATGGCGGTATCGACGATAGGAAACACAGAATACAGCCCACTTCTGGAGAAATGATCTATGCATTGTTGGATTAATTGAGGTGTTGGCCATTTTTGAGGAATGGCTCGCAGCTCCTCTATCGGGTGATGTAATTTATAGAATTCGGCCACTTGATGTAAAAAGAAGTCGAGGTCCAGATCCGAGCCAGTGCGTTCGCTGACGGCAGAATAGAAATATGTCCGTAAGCTAAAATAAGGCACTCCAGGGCCACAGTAGGCAATGTGTTGTCGGAATGTGGCCAGAGCCGTCTCAATGTGATGCGTATCCAACAAATACGAATCACCGAGGGACAGAGAAATGCCGGTTCGGTGCAAAGCCTGGCCCGGGGCGCTATGACCAAGCCTTTGGAGATTATCGCGGGCTGCGATCAAAGATTCCAAGGCTCTGATTTTAGAATTAGCCTCGGATAGTTGCCTGCACATCCCACAATTAGACTCATCAGACGCAGTACACTCATGCCTCAGCCATGTCTGGGCCTTACTCTCGGGTGTTTTTCCGGGATTCCGACGGCGTCGTGGTAAACGTGCAAGGCACGCCTGCCAAATGACACGTCTCGCAGGCAGGCTTGACTCCATCACAGCGGATCTTAAAGCCATGCAAATCAGTGGCTGTGGTCCAGGCTTCGGCATCAGGATTTCCACTTTACCTTTCTGTGCCGGCACAAATCGCAGGCACTACGGACCTTGCCGCCCCGTGCGGAAACAGGAGGACCACTCATAGTGGATCGATGGGGGTTTTAATGTTCGATACCAACCGTTACTCCTGCAGACCGGCACGCAAGCAAGGTACAACCACAGTGAATCCGCACAAGTTCTGCAGGCACGTGAGCAGGGAGCCTATCTCGAATGGACAGATAGTGGGGTGCATACTCGGAGGCGACCGTAACTGGCTAGCTGAGCCACTTCTGATGAATAATCGGACAGGATGAATCCCGATGCTTTCAAAGAGTCGACAGTGATTGGGAGACGGCAGTTGATTCAGGGGAAGAACGGGTATATGGTTGCCCGCAGAACTGCAGAGTGGATGATGCCACGATGAGTCAGCGGAGTCTTTTTACTCCGGCTGGGGGCGAGGCACCTTCCCCGATGAAGCATGGCGTCCTGTCGATCCCGTGCTTTAAGCACGCCAAGCCTCTCCTCCTCAGCGCTGCCAAGCATCCGGTCCATTGTTCCTCTTCAATCAGACTCACTTTGATGGTCAGCCAGATGGAGTTCCTACGCGTCGACCGTACTATATTCGCTCTTTCTCTATCTCAGGATATCCGGGTGCCTAGCGTGTCGGTGTTTGAGTGGATTAGTCTGTTACAGCATCGCAGCTAGCTGACGACTGCCATGACGAGTTAATAACGCGACAAAACCTGTGACCGGGGTTGGAATACCTTGGTGTCCTCGGAGATGGATATGGGGAGTAGAGTGGATTGAGATTTGTTCTTCCATTATGGATAGAGCTACTGCTGGGTTGAACCCTATATAAAGTGAGTGCTGGTCCTCCAAGTTTGGGTCAATCATCAACCATCAATTCCGTTTCCTTCCATTCCTTCCTTTCTATCGCTCTACTGCCTAGTCGCAACTGCCCG
Source organism: Aspergillus ostianus (assembly GCA_025592935.1). NCBI lineage: Eukaryota > Fungi > Ascomycota > Eurotiomycetes > Eurotiales > Aspergillaceae > Aspergillus > Aspergillus ostianus. The sequence continues at coordinate 83,523 of JANFQY010000087.1, forward strand.
CAAAAAGGTCTATAATGCATTTTGCCAATATCGGAAAACTCGCCGGTCTGGTCCTGGCCGGGCTCTCTATCGCTCACCCCGGTGCGCATGAGCCCAGTTCCTACACCGACGTTAGCAAAAGGAACTTCTTGCATCATGCTCGCCGGAGTCTAGACAAGTGCTCCGATCAGCTGGAGCGCCGTGGTATCAATGCTCGCGCGGAGGCCCGTCGTGCTGCCATTCTCGACATGTACAGGAAACGATCTCTCAACGCCCGCGACACTGACAAGGTTGTGAACACCTCCCACCACTCGTCGCTGCATGTTACCGCCAACACTCCCGAGTCAGAGCTCTTTGCCAAGAACCCCGTCTGCATTCTAGCACCTGAAGGAGAGATTGGTCCGTTCTGGGTCAAGGGCGAGCTCATCCGCTCTGATATTGGTGACGGGGAGGCTGGTATCCCTATCATCTTGGATGGACAATTTATTGATATCAACACCTGTGAGCCAATCCAGGACTTATACTGGGATGTCTGGAACTGCAACTCCACCGGTGTCTACTCCGGAGTCGACAGCTCCATGAACGGAAATGGAAACGATGCCGCTAACCTGAACCGGACCTTTTTGCGTGGCATCCAGAAGACCGACGAGGAGGGCGTTGCTCAGTTCAACACCGTCTTCCCCGGTCACTATGATGGCCGCGCTACTCACGTTCACGTTGTCGCCCACGTCGGTGCTTCTGTGCTACCCAACAACACTCTTACCGGCGGTCATGTTGCCCACATTGGTCAACTGTTCTTTGACCAAGACCTGATCTCTGTCGTTGAGGATACTTACCCCTACAACACCAACACCGTCGATATCACCCTGAACGCCGATGACCACGTCGTACAGGTCGAGACCGAGGACAGCAACTCCGACCCCTTCTTCCAGTATGCCTATCTCGGCGACTCCATCGAGGACGGTCTTCTCGGTTGGATCACTCTCGGTGTCAACGTGACTGCCAACCACGATTCCGCTGTCAGCTATGCTGCGAGCCTTACCTCGTCCGGCGGTGTCAGCAACGATGCCAGCTCCGGAGGACAGGAGCCTCCCTCCGGTTCTGCGCCCCCGTCTGCTTAGAGTTGATTCCTAGTTTGTCTTTCACGCCTTTTGGCCATTATATTCTTCCACTCTACTATCTTTACTGCCAATATTGAGTCCCCGGCAGACCAGAAAATGCACATGTTCAACAATGTTACCACATCACCTCGACAAATTCTGCATGACACCCAATTGTTGTTTTACACTCTTTTTGTCAAAGAAAAAAAAAATCGGATTTCTTGATCGTAAACTCCAACTTCATGTCTAGGGGGGTAATATAAAGTTCATTTCGGTACGACTTCTTTGTGCAGAGGGCAGCGCTCCCTTAACTTAATTTCAAAATTTCCACCAGAATAGTAGTGATAATTACTGCCAAAAAGAAATGAAAGGTCATGCCCGGGATCGAACCGGGATTATGGGAATCAAAATCCCATGTGCTAACCATTACACTACACAACCGTGAAACAAACATACGTTTCAAAAAATTGTCTTCTGAAGGTATCAAGCATAAGAAGACCCCCACACGTGATTGTCCGCGGGCATTCCAGGATGCTCAACACCCATCTCTCCTCTCCTTCTTGCAATCCCCCGTTCCCATGCTTCCAACTTCTACGACATTTGAACTCAGAATGACTTATGATTGTCAGTCCCTAAATGAAAAGTCTCTGGTGGATTGCCTTTCTTGTTAATGTCTTCAACATCCTAATATATAAATACTTGCTCCATCAGCGATCGGACGTCATCCAGCACCATCAAAATAAGATGTGGTGGTTCAAGAATTCCATGATCCAATAGTGCTGCAATAAATTAGAGTTGTATAAATTAAAAATTGCATAACTAAACACCTGATTTGGCATGTTCGTGCTAATTCCCTTGATAGAAGATGGCCGGGTAATCAATTTTCGTCATCACTCTTGCTACTATACTTGTTCATGGAGTTCTTAAACACCGACAACTTCAGTAAGGGGGACATGCCAGAGATAAGATGCATACATGGTCTGCGTAGCCAAACCGGTTCTTTGTTTTGTACCCTTTGCCAAAATCACCGAATCACCGAATCCCATGGAACCCTACCATGATCTCCGGTTATAGTGATTCGCATTGCATGATAGTCCAAAATAAGCAGAGGAGAGTCGCCCGGTTTGTATGAGATGTTGGGTGAAACAGGATGGACATCATAAATGTTCCTCTTTCAACGACAGGCGCTGAAACTGACTAGTTTCTCCTTGCTCCCGGTGAATGAAGGAGAAAAAAGTTTGGTTTTGTTGAGACAAATCGCCATACTGAGAGCTAGATGGACTTTACTTATAAAGCCGAACCACCTGCTACAGTTAAACGTTCATTCCAAATTTTCGTTAAGTTTGTCTTCCTGATGAGTTCACTAGATGGTGGGCCATGCCCACCGACTCGATCCCTGATTGATCGGTTTAGAAGCGTTGCGACAGCGCATCCTGAGGCTACAGCTGTCATTTGCACGCAACAGCCCTGGGACCTATATGAACTAGGCAACACAAGTGCAGACTCAGGCTCCTATCTTCGGTGGACATATGAGACGCTCGACCAAGCCCTCCAGCGGTTGACCGTAAATCTCTCAACTTACCGCCTAGAACTAGGGACATGATATGCCATAATCGCGCCGAGTACGTCTTGACTAGCATGGCAGGATACTGGCTTGGACTACTTCAAGTCCCATTGAACCAAGACCTCTTAAATCAACTGGACGATATTCAATACATGGTTGACCGTGTGCTGTAGCAGGGCAAACATAACACCATCCTTGTTATGGCTAGTACCAATGGGATTGCCCATAAGGTGGATCAGTTTTGATTACCTACGAATAAGTTGATGATTGTCCTGGATGGTCTGCAAAAGGGATGGATTCCATTTGAGGGTCTATTGACTACAAGCCACCTATCTCCTCCGACTTCACACGGCTCAGAAAGAATGGTTATATTTAATAGTGGAACCACGAGCTGTCCTAAAGGCTGCATAATTCGCGCTGACCGTTCGTTCAACCCATGGGGAAGGGGACGTATAACATTTGGCAAATTGTCCCCCGGTGAAAAGGTGGCTGTCCCATTGCCAAATAGTCACCCATGGGGTCAATATGCATTTTTCAACATCTGTTGAATGCAGGTAGTCTCGTCTTCGCTGGTCCTAGATTTGATCCGTCTGCGCTTGCCAAGGCAATTGTTAATGAAGAATGTGCCTTCTTCTTAGCCTTGGTTCCGACGATGGTACACAGCCTGCGAGATCTTCTATCAAAGGCAGATGTAAAGTGTATCAAAGGGTTTGCGTTTGTCGGTATGGTTTTGACACCAGCATTAGTGCAATTATGTGTGGAACATTTCGGTGTCTCGCAGATTGAGAATCTGTATGGTATGACAGAGGGGGAATTCATCACAACGGGACCGGTCAGTGATCCGTCAACTTTACGGAAAAATCATGATGTTACTGTTGGCAAGCCAATACCCGGGTGCATAGTTCGAATATACTCTGTAGATGGTCGAACTATCCTACCTCGCGGGGTCCCTGGCCAGCTACATGTTACAGGCGACTGCTTGGAATCGGACTACTTCACTGGACATAGCGAGCAGTTCTATGAGGTTGATGGACGAGTGTGGTTCAATACTGAGGACCAAGCAGTTATAGACCACGAAGATCAGATATTTGTCGTTGGCCGTGATAAGGATATCATTGTGCGCGGTGGTGAAAATATATCGCCGGCCAGGATTGAAGGTGTGCTTTCCATGGTACCGGAACTGGCAGATCTGGACACGCAAATAGTCGGCCAAGCCAATGATATCGCAGGTGAGGTCCCTGTCGCCGTTGTTAAGAAGGAAGCCAGCATGAAGGAGGCGCAATTGTTGCGAAGCACTGTGCGCACCGTACTAGGGAACATGTACATACCGGCCGACGTGATTTCTCTTCCATCACTTCACGTGAATGACTATCCGAGAACATGCTCTGGCCGCATGGGTCCCGGTGCTTGGGGTGAATCAATCTCAGGTTGACGTGGATGTCCCTCTGACGCACCTCGCGGACAGTATCACCATGCTCATCACCCGAGATCGGCCACGCAAGGAAAACGGGGTGGATATTCCGCTCGACGATTGGATTAATGCGTCAACAATTGCCGAGCAAATAGACTTGACCGAAAATTCTGGTCAAGACGATACATGCACTCAGACAGCGCACGAGACCTCGTTATCGTCCCCTTCTGTGTCCTCGGTTACCTATAGTTCACCTGGAATAAACGACATGATACATCTGGGAGGCGACCCGCAAGGATACTTGAAAACGAAAGCTGCCATACAGCAAGCACTCAACACATTTTCCTTCATCTGGAACGATTTCACCGCCGTTACTCCTTACACAGACTTCATGCAGATCATCAGCAAACCACGCATAGTGGACACATGGAATATCCGCACGACCGTGTTATCTAAGGGAGCAACGAAAAGGCGATGCGCAGTGCCCTTGAAGCCATGTTGCTCAATAACTTGATTCTTCTATCTTTTCTGGTGGTGGATCCAACCCGCTTGGGTCCTACGCTGGGACTTTACGTCTTGATAAGACAATCTCGAGACACCCTGGATCGATGTATTTTGGATCGTGGAGAAGTTCAGAACATGAATGATGTTAAAGAGATAGCGATGGACTACCTCTTCAAGGATCATACTAAGCTGCCTAGGCCGCTTTTTCGAGCGTTGATACTATATGTTGAGGAAATGAAGCCTGCGGTTGCTATCACAAACAGTAAGTGTCTTGCCTCCATCTGGAGCAGTAATATCCACATATTTTGATTTTATGACGAGTAATCATTAATTAATATCATTATTGAACCACTGTGTCCTCGACAAGACGTTTTATATGACACTGCACGACGACCTGGACCGGGCGCTAGGTGGCCAACCGCTTCATTCGCATGTCACCTACACATCCTGGGCCGACATATACCATACTCTACGCAAGTTACCGGTAGCTGAGGCCACGATTGCGCACCATGTATCTTATCTACGTAACGTGAAGGACCATTGCCACGTCGTCTGGCCTCACCCAATGGCCGAACTGACAGTCGCCCCCGAGCGAGCATTGGAATCTGGCCACCTTGTCACGTTCGAAATCCCATCACTTCTGCGATTGAATAGAGCTCACCCAAAGGTGACAGCGGAGGTTCTAGTGCGCTCTGCCATGGCACTACTCATCGTTTCCCACACAAATAACACGCACGAATTCTTCATGAGCTTCGAAGGTTCCCGGTCCAAATTCCCGTTCGACCCACCTTCATCATCCAGCTCGAGAACGGCAATCGACGTCGCGGGGCCAGGACTGAGCTTTGTCCTCAATCTCATCGCCTTCAAGCCCCAGGAGACCGTCCTCATCTACCTGTGCCGAGTGCAGCAGGAGTCGGCAGAACTAGGCCAACACTTGCCCGTCCCGTATCACGAAGTCTTTCCTCATCTGAACTGCACCGACGATGTTCTTGTACGAGCCGCAGAGTCCTTGATCTTCAACTGGATGCCCAGATTAGGTGCCTTGGCTTCGGGGGCCAATCATTTTCAGAACATGGCCATGACGCAGCTGCATATTCGAACAAACATCGGGAGCTAACGCGGCTCTCACCGGTGATGGAAAAGGTATTGTATTGTTGTTGGAGGGATCATTGACCACTCGGTCGACGATGTGGAACGAGAGGGCAGGAGAGGAGTTGAAGCGGATTTGTCTCTGGTTCATGGATGAGAGGTCGTGGGGAAAGAATGTCAATGAGTTTCTGCTCGTGCTGAGGTAGAATGCAAGACATGCACCAAATCTCAGTGTTGACCAAGGCAACTGGTATGGTCCGAAGTATTAGCTGTTCTAGAAGGCATGCTGAATGACTATGCAGATGAACAAAACCACTGTCCTCTCGGTATCATGGCCCGAATGAGCATGTTTGAGAATTCTTTATGGGTATATGATCAGTGGGGAACAAAGACATTTCGTTGGCAAACATGGGGCTGCATGAAGTCGTCACCTTCCGTTGTTTCATCACACCTTGGCGCCGAGTCTAATGTCCTGTTAAAGCTAGTGCACTCTCATTGCTCTCGTATCTGCATTTAGGTTCACGGAAATCCGACCAGCTGCTCCTGGCACAGGTAATATTAACTAAAATAAAAATATGCATCTGGTAAGTATTCATAGTCTAGATTCATCCGAAAGCTGGAATGACTGCGTAGAGGAGTAAACCTAGTCTCAGACTAATGACCCCGAGTCAAGTTGAGTTAGCATAGCGGTGCAGCAGAATGGAAAGCCGAGAAAAGAGGGACCGGAGAAAGTATGCCTGAGATATCATTCAACATTGATCCATTCTATGCGAGGATGTATCAATTCCTTTGTTCTAGTTGCAGGGAAGAATAAGTATTCTCCACTTTATTCAGGGGACGGGGTCGACGCGAGGAAAGAATTACGCCCCCAAACCATTTAGCGCCAACGATGAACGTAAGACGAGGGTTTGCAGCCTTGCGGTGGATCTCAGTATGGCCGGACACCCGAATATTAGGAATAGACGTTGACTGTGTCGATCTATCGAGTAAAAACACCATATAACGTTTGAAATACCTGTGTTGAGTGAGTGTGCATCAGGGGTAGAGTCTTTTCGGGAATAGTCACAGCCACAACCCGATCGCAGGAACAAGGCTTAGACATAAGAGCGGATGTAGAGTTCCGCGGGTACAATTACACCATTCCCAGTGGGCCCGAAGAGTGGAATCTCGCAATGTAGTGGTCAACGTGTCAAGGCGAAGACACCAAAAAGCCGACTGCTAGCGGTAAATAGCTTACTATTAATCCGCTATGGGGCCCGTGAATAATGGCGAGCTTGGCACAGGCAGGCCTCCAGAAAGTACCTTTGTAAAGAAAGACTAGAGGCCGACTAGACCAGGTGTTAAGCCATGGATGGAGAAAGCTAGTCGGTAATCTCTGCTGCAAAAAGATGAGGAAAGGCGACATCGCCTTGAGCAGTCTCCAGAAATCAGGGTTTGAGCGTAACCGATGAAACAGTCCGCCCTGCCCCCCTCACAGAATGAGAGCGCGGTCGAAAATCTGCACCAAGCGCTTGCCGTAGATTAACAAGATCTGGCCGGCAAAAAGTTAAATGGCTAGAATGGATGGCCGTTGGCGTGAAGTCATTGTTGGGCAAAATTTTCCGTCATGTCATGAGCTGTCGCTTCCGTCTGGTATCTCCACAAGCCTGCCGCAGCAATATCTTCAGATTGTTGAGCGAACTGATTTATCTTCCCTTCTTTTCTTGATCCTCTGAAGGGCCGTTTGTTTTTCAGAAACCTGTGTCACCATACCCCAATTGCTCTTCAAGCTGCAAAGTCGAAGCGAATCCCCTTTCTCTTCAGCTCTCCAGACGCCATGTCCCTGTCAAACAGTGAGTAATGCCTTATTAGGAGAATAGGACGTCAAATAGACGGCTGGTTGAATACCATTTGGCCTTTTGTTTTTTGACCATGGCCCTAGATTCCCGTGAGGACGTGCAGCAACGGCCCTCGTCTCGCAAGTCCAAACGTCGATGGTTCATATGGATCTTCAAATATATCCTACTCCCAAGACTTTCTAACCTGAGACGACGCCGAACGGAACAAGCCAGACTTGTTAGTCATTCCACGGTCGCTTTCCCAGCTCGGACTCGATCAACACAAACGCCCGCCTGGGATCAATGGAGCACTCACGGATTTGAAGGGCAGGTTCCTGGACCAAGTACCATCGAGAGCCATCCAAGCTATAGCTTTCGAGTACCATTTCTGCCGGAAGATGGCCATCCCCTGCACGACGGACTCGAAGCCGAAAACTTAGCAACTGGGCTGACACCATTATCGTCGTCGCCTAGCCCCCCTTCAATCGCGATACCTGATTCCGCCGACACAACGGCGATTGAAACCAAACAGACATCTCCATTGGTGTTAGACAACAATAAAGGCGACATCTCTGGCGTCAGTTCAAGTCCGACCGACACCGTTCCTGTCTTTGTTCATCCACTCAGAAACAACAACCTGTTTCAAGAAATTGCCTATATCATTAGGCCTGACGGCAAAAAGCGTGGTGTTTTGATGATGATAGACACACAGTCACGTTGCAATCTACTTAACTTAGAGAAATGGAAACTCTTGGACCTCAAGATGGAGCCGTATGACCGAACTTTATACCCTTTGCAGACCTTTTCCGCGCCGATCAGGGGGATCAAGCCGTACGGCATTGCTAAGAACGTGAAATGGCATATCGCCGGCCACATGAACACAAATTTCTCCGATTTCCTGGTCGTCGACATGAGACATTACGATCCAGTTCTTGGTTCAAGCGACATAATAAGATATGATATTCTTCGGCCGGGCCCCGGAATTGTGCGCTGTCGTCGACTGAAATTTGGTTCAGGCCTAAATGAATCAAAGATTCCTCGAGGCAAGGGCAATATGGGTGTCTCTTACCGCTCCTTATCCAGGACATTCCTTTTGAGGCTTCTTGCGCTGCCGATTGGCACTTTTCCTGTTTTTACTTTCCTCCATTCTCTTATTGTTTCAAGACAATTGGTATTCGGAAAACATCTATGTTGGAACAACTAGACCTGGATGCCCATCGTTCTTTTTAATGTGTTCTGGCCTGTACAAAATCAGTTTGTGTTGCTAAATTATGTTATCAGATGCTCATGCATATTTCGGGGTTCTATATTTCATTTTCGCCAACAGTCTGTTTGGCAATGGTTTCTTTCACATGAAATGGCCTTCGGGCAGCAAACCTACAGCTTCACTAGAAAGGATGGTATAACGTTCAGTGGAGTCGGCGGTGCTGCCAGAGTTTCACGGAGTCTACATATACTACATTGTTCGCAATGTTTCCGTTTCATCTTGTTGTCACCCTTGTTTCTTCTATTTACTGCTTAGGTAGCTAATCAACATGTGATGCTGTCACGTAGATTGGCAATAACCAATCATATTTCAGACGTCTGAAACAGGAATCACGCAAGGTTTTACGTAATAAACAGGTCATTCTATGCTTTTTCAGAAGCCTAACTACGAAGAACTTAACGCTACATACGGTGTAGGCCAGGTCTAAGAGCTGTACACCATGCGGAGCAGATCAAAGTGGGAACAGAGCCTTACCGCACTTTACAGGAGGTAATCACACTGGTTGCGTCTTCCGGAGCGCCCGGAGCCTTACGGTATTAGTGTTTTTGGGCGCACAAGGCGCGAAGGCCGCTTCCCCGTCACTGGAAGTGAGGCAGTAGGATCTGCAAGGAGGCCCAACCAAGGCAAACAAACAAGTAAGATTGGCTGGTATGTTTCCACGTCGAGATTCATGCTGACGTGGATCTACACAGGTTCATGTTTCGTTGCCCTGTAATCCAGGCCGGCTGACCGTCCGAATAGATCCAATGGGACTTACACAATCCCTGATCCCTGCCACTGGATTGCCGTCACCATTGGCTGGCTGTGTCTTCCGAAATTGTTTCTTCTGACGTTTTTGGGACCGTCAACTCGGGTCATTTTTTTTTCTTTGATTGGCTCTTTGTTTCTTTTCTTCATACGGTGTACACCTCTGGATATTCTCGACCTTTGCTTTTTTCCTTTTCACGTATAGTACTCTCCATATCCATTAAAAAGCACCGATAGTAAAATTAAGATAGACTGTAACTTTTCCGCGAAAATGAAAGAGACTATACAGAATCCCACATTAAGGTCCTGTGAACTGCATGCAGAACCTCTATAATACGATCATGAGACCGAATGCAGATCGAGATACACAATTGTGAAGCGGTCTGTTCAAAATCACAACCACAGCCTTGTCGAAAAGAATCCCTACTGGCTACGGACATTCGGAATGCACGGCGATACTGACACTAATTGGCCGATGGACCTACAAGTATAAGTATATGATAAAACAACCAATGATATTTACCGAGATAGTGCCGAAGGCGCGTTAATTCTAGTATACAGAAAGCTACCTGAGGCCCAGATAGTTTATATTTACGAGTCATGACTGCTTCCGACCGCCCTTCTCCTCAGGAATGTCCAATGCGTTTAATATATGCTAATCTCCTTGGGCAGAGAACTACACCATCAATGACAATGTTTGCGATGGCATTGGTTGTCGGAACGTAGCGCGTGAACTTCTCGCGGGGTTCATTGAAGCTCGACCAAACACGTTCGTCTCACTGAAGCAACCATGTGAATACATGAGCTGAACCTAGCATCTTGATGCTGTTGCTGTTCACCCTGAGGCTCTAAGATGGAGCCTCGGGGTGTTGGTCGAAGAATATATAGCAATCATTGAACAGCCTACCACACGTATGGACACACAAGGCTTTATGAATACCCTCTACGTATTGCATGCAAACACATGACTGATTATATGGTATGTCCATTCTATAGGTAGTCTCATTTGTCTTTATTTATGCTTGGGAGAAGTAATACTAACAGATTCCTGGTAGACGAGCCTCACTATCATGCGTATCCTGTGCTTTGGCCCAGGTGAGCTTCAGCCTCAGCTTAACGCGGTTATGGTTGATCAGCTCAACTACAATATCCTGACGCAGAGAGGACTCAGGCTACTCGAAGGCATTGAAGTTCATCCTCGCCAAGAACCGAAGCTTTTGACTGATCGAACTGGTTTTGCATTTGCAGTGCAAGATGTCGTCGACCTCCAGATTTGGAGGGATGGCGATACCAGGAGTGTAGATAAAAAGTTTTATGTCCTTATGAGTGATGATACACTTCGACAACGGGACTTGCACGAACAACATTTACATATGATTTTGAGCCCGAATTGCTTCCCTCCAGACAGTCCAGATTCAGATGGTGATCCTGTCGCGACAATGAGAGTTTCAAATGCCAGTTCAAGTATGTCGTCCCTCCCTACAGAGGCCTAAGCCTTCTTCTAAACCAATTACAGCAGAACGAGGGGTGCAAGAACGCGTTGGACAGGAAAGGTATAAAGCAGCAGAGCAACGAGATAGATTAAGGCGCGAGCAAGATAGAACAAGGCGCGAGCAAGAAAGGGCTCATGCTGAGCAGCAGAGTCGACAACCCCAGAATGGCGGATGAACTGTTGTACAGGGTTTCAGTGAACTTGTTCATGGTTTTTGATGCCTAGTGAAAAATGATCACAGATATCCCTTATGTACTTTGAGAACTTCACAATGCGGAACCAAGTGCTAGATTACATGCAGGTAGCAGGGCCGCTTACTATTCAGGAAGCGAAGCCCCTAGCCAATGTTTCCTCATTTGCCACGAAAGGCGCCCTACTCGCCTCGTCGGAACTATGCAGGGCTAGTAACGACTGCTTGAATACTTTAAGATACGAACAATAAGCGGGGGCAGTTGGCCTCTTTAAAAAACAAACTGATCAGTACTGAAAACATGAGGCTCGTCGCAAATTGCCCGTCCCTGCGAGAGAATAAAGGTGGCAAGGAAAGTAAATCAGCATATCCATGCACGTATCACTGAGAATGGGGCCTAGTTACGTTGGCAAGGCGGGGCCGCCAGGTTAGTTAATCTTGGGCGCTTGCTTACCTTCCTATAAAGCTGGAAACATTTCATCACAATTGTGTTCACGCATCTGGATTCCAGACAGTCGCAGCACGCCTTACAATTCAATTCACTTTCTTCTAAACTAAACTAAATTATTCACAATGGCTTTTATTCCTTCAAGGGTTCATTCGACTCCCCAGACCGATGACAGGAGCTCCGAGCCTCCGAGCCTTGGGAGCAAAGGGCGCAAAAGTCCAGCACATCTCACCAACACTATCATTGGGAAAACCACAAAACAAACGGCCATGTAGTAAGTTGCAGATATATACTAGGGCTTCCATCACTCAACACGCGTATTGGGCTGCTAGTGAAGGGTCATTGATCTTCTACTCGAGTTCAAGTAGCTGACGCAACAAGATGTCATTCTTCACGAACTCACTGAAAAGCACTGTCTCGGCGATAATGCTCTGCTCCTCACCTAGTAAAGGGGGTCCTCAGTATACAGATACAAATCAGTATAGGGGCAGTATAGAGTCACATTCCATCAAACCTCAGCATTCCCTCGCCCGGAAACAAACAAGCAAGGAACGCGATAGTTCCTTAGAAGAAGTACGACCATGCAGTCCCAATGATCGGGAGAAATTGAAGGATTCTCTGCAACGAACACTAGGCGAACTGAATGCAAATCACCCTACTGCTTCATACGAAGACCTTGGTCAATCTGATTACATATATGATATCATGCTTTTGACACGCCGAAAACCCAGGATTCGGAGGCGTATGGTAATTAATTTCGAAACGGAGATCAACATCATGAGCGAGGCGGTGTACAAGAAGTTAAATCTGCATAGGGAACGTTTTACAGGAAATGATATAACGTAGTGGAATCGGCCTACTGTTCGGCCACTGGGAAAGTGCGGGGCAAACTGGACGATCTGTGGCCGAGAGAAGTCGTACTACGCAGAGTTTCTGGTAGTGAGAGATACTGAGTTTGACGTCCTCCTTGGGAAGGAATCAGTTCGAGAGCTTGGTCTGTACAGAGCCGATCCGTGGGTTGCGACCAGGCTGCGCTCCTCGAACAAACAATAATACTCATTTTTTTTTTTGGGTTATTGATCTATTGAGAGGCAATATATCAAGTCACAGAGTGGGCTAAAGAAAGCAATGTAAATAACGAGTTTTTTGAGGTTGAAAAGAAGAAAAAGAAAAAGAGGTCACGGTGAACGCAGAGGCTGCAACAATGACGTGCTATTTACTATTACTGAGTGTATGCTTTCGGATTCCTTGCGACGTGGCGCATGAATGAACATGTTTTCTGCTTGCTTTTGGTGAAAGGATGCATCAGAAATGAAAATCTTTTCTACATAAAGATTCTGCTTTGACTTCTTGACTGACCAAAGAAAGCTGACAGGTAAAGTATCCGTATCGCTGCGGGGCTATGATTTCGGGCCGCCTTACCCATCCGATCCTTCTCACACGGAAACATCCTTGCTTTATTTGCTGGCCAAGGCTCAAGGCGTATGGGAACACCTAAACAGCACTGTTTAATCGGATGCTTGCTAAACTTACCACAAGTGAGTCATAAAGTTGTTACATCTGGCAAAAGATTCTCACACTGCCAAGACATCGGGCAGCTCTGAGAAAATACTACCAGTGTACACGTCTACTTTCCCTTATACTATAATTATCAACTTTATAAAGAGCTGTACAGAAATCCACAAGATGACATATTCCTCAATCGGGCCTTCTCATCATATGGCGACTTGGTGAGACACTTGATGCGAAACGATGCTGAACCGGGGCGGTCAGGAGAACGCGAAAGGTTACGACAAAATTGCAGCACTTTTTGCTAGAGACCCTGGATGCTCTGTTTTTAGACGCTTCGATAAATTCAGCGCAAAAAACTTACTTTATTATCAAGCCCAGCTAGCAAATATCGAGGAAGATCTCGATGAAATAATCGCCGATGACAAAGCCTCCGGGGGCAAAGATAGCCCATATTACCCATTCTCCGTGCGATGCTTGCAGGAATCTTTGAAAAGTACAAAGCAAGAGGATAGAGCGCAATGGTCGAAGTTCCTAGAGGCTCGTGAGCTACTGGAAAGCTACTGTGGGTCTTATCAATCCCATCCCACGCGCCCTCCAATATCAGTTGAAGTAGTCGATTTGCAGTCTGCGACCTATACTGACTATTTTATCTTATCACCTCCCGTCTACATAGATAGGGCTTTGATACAACACAAAGAACTTTTGGCATTTGAAAACCCGAATGAGACCGATCGGTCAAATTTTCAACAATGGCTCGCGCACCAGAGTGTGAAGGGCGATGTCTACTTCGCGACATGCGCTGAAATGGACATATATAACCCCAAGAACGACCATGACAGGATCACAATATCCAATAAGGAGCAAGGGGCCGACAAGCTGACAAGGTGGATATTTGAACGATCTAGTGAATGGTTTCAGGGACGGTGCGGCCAACATCTTGAAGTAAAGTCAGATAATTCCAATGCTGGGTCGCATGCTAACAGCAACAAGGAAGAGCATGATATTGAAGAATTCAACGAAGCAGAGCATGTTATCGAAGGAATAAACAAAGATGAGTACGATATAAAAAAGTTCAGGGTCCGGCTTTACAGCGACAAAAAGATTAGGTCGTTCACTTATGTAGTCACCGTCGTTGTCGCAACAGTCCTGCCTGCTTCATGTATGATTGTGCTCTACTTTGTCAAGAACACTGCCACCATAATACTCACTGTCATCGTCTACAATATCTTGTTTTCGATGTTTCTCGGGCTTCTGGTTCGAGCTCGTCGAGTGGAAATATTCGCCGCCGTTTCTGCGTAAGCTTACTTCCCTTCACTATGCAGACCATGCTGACCTTTCCAGATTTACCGCTATTCAAGTTACGTTAATTACCAACTCTTGAGAATGCCAGTTTATATGTTGAAAATTGAACGTTAAGATTGGGCTTTGGTAGTATACATAAAACGGGCATGTAGGTAACAGCACAGATTGGGATACAGGTATGGCTTCAGTAAATCCCCCCCTGTAAAGATGATCGATCTTTCAGGGTCTGCTTGAAAACCTCCACCTCGCTACCACCACGAATCACCCCAATTCTCATCATCGACAGCAAATTATGGGCAGCATTTGAATGATAATACACACCCCCATTGAACATTGCTGTAGCATCCTTTCCGATTCCCGCCTTGATCATGGCCTTACCACCCGGGTGCTCGTCAACAAACCCGGTCACATCGTGAACCACCCCGGCTATAGCGACCAATGCCTTGGTCTTTGACTTCTCGATAAAGTCCTCCCATTCCATGACTGGCAGGTCGCTCAGTGGTGTCCCCCAATTGAGCAATGCCCGCTTCTGATCCACCTTCTTCTGCATTTGTTGCAGTCGACCCTTTTCAATCTCGTTGGCTCGGAACTGCTTTAGATCGTACGCCAAGCCAGCTTGCTTCCACAACCAAATTGTCCACTTGGTGGGATCATATTGATACCATTCGATCGCGTTGCGGTAGTCGGACGGGAATTCATGATGGAAGTTATGATATCCTTCACCAAGGGTAGCGAGTGCTGTAATGGCATGGTCGCGTGGAGAGTTGCGATCGTCAAACGGCTGTTCTCCAAGCCAGTGAGCCAATGAATTAATGCAGAAGGTAGCTTGCTGAACGAAGAAAATTCGCAGGATGCCAGCATAAATGAAACCGCCCCACCAGTCACCCCAGAGGCCGGCGACGAGCATGGGAACAACCATGCCCATTGTGAAGACTACTTTCAGGTAGTGACGGTGCTGGAAGACAACGACAGCGTCTTCATTGAGATCCGACACGTCCGACCGTCCGATCCGCTTAGGGTTCTGTTTGAGGACCATCCAGCCCAGATGGGAATAGACGAACCCCTTGCTGACGGAGTACGGGTCTTTGCTTGTATCGGTATATCGATGATGCGAGCGATGCAGTCGAGCCCACCATCGGGCTGAGCCCTGCGCGGCGCCGCCACCAGCGGCTGCGAGCCATATTCGGAGAGGTAGCCGTGCGGAGTAGGAGGTGTGAGACCAAAGGCGGTGGTATCCTATAGGGAAGACAGTTAATTTAGGGATATCTTCCAGAGTATATGAAGTGGCTCACCCGCTGTGATGCCTAAGCCCGTGAAGAAATAATAGGCTACAGCCCATATGGCTGTCTTCAATTGCAAAGGAACCCAGTAGGCCTGTATACAGCCGTAGAGAGGAATTCCGATGATCATAAAAACATTCAGCCAGTTAACGTGTTTGTGCCAGTTCCGCGCAGTTATTGGTGTATCGGCGATATGGACATTGCTTTCCATCTCTTTTTGTTGAGACTGAGCCATATTTGTGAGCTTTTACTGCCCCAGGGGCTTGCGTTGATAAATTTAGGCCGCAACACCGGACAAATGTGGACAGCAGAAGACAGCAGCTCCAAGATCAAAGAGATATAATAGATCATTCACACTTCAAATGGGAGGAATTGGTGCAAGCGAGCGGCTAGTAACAGATTATACAAATAAACTACATTTATATGCCAGCCTTAGCGATACCTCAACCTGGGCCCATCCGGACGTGCTCATAATTACCAGGTATAAGACTGCCATGGCCTAGATGACCAAGTTGGCCAATACCAACCAAAATTTCCACGACCGTTGGGCTGGTGACATGATGCCCTGGTTCCTAGTTTCCAATGGAACCAAGGGAAGATCAGCCCATCGGCTCCCGTCTGTTGGGTCCCCAACAACTTGCCCCTTGGTCGGTGGAAATTTAGCGTCTCTTTCACTGGCTACCACAACGGAAGGATCACTTTAGTAAGACTCAGTTATCCCCACGCTACGTTCTACCATCATAGATCGTGTTGGTAGATTATGGCGTGGATCGATCAGCTTGCGAATTGATATTCTGTTGGGCCCAATTGGTTTGATTTTTAGGGCACATTCTCCACAATACGACGACGGGGTTATATTCCATGAATAGAATCAATTCGAGATGCATCCTTGCAAGATAGAAAAGGCAAGTAGGCTATAATAGCCTCGGTCTCTTCTTGTCTCAACAAAAGAAATCCTTTCACATGTCATTCAATCTAACTTGCCGGGGCAGTGGGCGATGTATGGGAAAATCGGTTCCACCCGCGCATAACTTTATGAGAGTGAACAACCGGTCGCTTAGTAATTACCTATGCGCAACCCGCAGCAATGGGGTATCTGGAGGCCTCAGAACATGGAACTACTGATTCCACCTATGAGATTGACTGGTGGTCAGATTATACACCTTTGTGTTTGCTGCTAGATATCTCAATTTCCTTGCGGTCCTCTGAAGCAACCAAAGACTCCGTTATCTCAATTGCCTATTTCCAAAATACAACATTTATGGCCGAGGGAGCGTTCTGTTCCAATCATGCTGTTCATGCTATTCCTACTACGAATTATGGCTTATTCAAGTATTCTTGCTCAATAGTTTGCCCCAGTTAGTCGTGTTCGGAAGTATCACCACGAGAGCTCCGGTCTATCTGGACAGCTGTCCGCTTCTAGTTTCGAGCAAAATGCTTCTTCCTCGTGAAGCTTCTGTGTCATCGGAGGAGCCGGTGTGGCAGGCCAGATCGATTGTCCGCCGTTCTGTTCTTCCATCCGCCGATGCTCCATGACAGCTTCTCGCACCGTGTTTTGGAAGTGAACTGGACCCTAGGCAGTATTTGTCAGTCATGGCATCCTGAGGAGTATCATGCTTTATCCTCACCTTCTCCTTTGTTGGATGCAACTCGCCGTTGGTGAAAATACCTGCATCCAGGTTCCCTTGCGTTCCAACACACAGCTCTCTGTCCTCGTCTAATACCTGCCTATAAAATGCATTTATCTCCTTGAACTCGTCATCCGTTGCATCCCGATGCCGATATACTTCGTTTTCTATCTTGCTTGTCGTCGCGCTCACCGGGAACATGCGCTGGATGTAGAAGAATTTATCCCTGTCCGAATCCTGTCAGCCATGTTTACACTCCCCTACAATACACTGCACCCCTGGCCAAGCACTTACGTCACTGTCACCGAAGTCGTCGGATAAAAATAGGTAATCGCCCGCTTGAACTGCGCATCGCTGTCCTCCTTATTGTAAATATGATGTTCCATATATCCTCTGTTTGGCTCAACGCGATACTTTGGGAGATCAGACACGCCACGGATCAGCGGATGCGACGTTGCGCAATGATAACACTCATTGTAATTCTCCACCAGACCTTTCCAGTTCGCATCAACATCCATCTCCCAGTAATGATCGAAGGCGTAATCATCGGCATAGTCGAAGTCTTGCATGCGCGGCTGCTCATCGATCCTGTTGTACTCCTTGTTCCAGCTGACATCGGGCGCCTCGCTGGCTTGCAGATTCACCCATACGAAACCGGCTTTGTCGATGTGCACGTGCACAGGGAGAAGGGAGTTCTTTGTCTTGTCGAAATCAGCCTCTGATTCGAAACGGGGAGCTTTGGCTAAATTGCCCTTCAGGCCGTAAGACCAGCCGTGGTATTTGCAGGTTAAGATGGATGAAGTGCCGCAGCGAGACTGCACGACTGGGAATGCGCGGTGGCGGCAGACATTGTGAAAAGCGTTGAGAGAGCCGTCTCGGTCGCGGACCACAAAGAAATTGTAATTAGCGGCGGTGAAAGACAGGAAGTCGCCTGGTTTTGTGAATCGGCTTGAGTGCGTGAGTAGAATCCAGCGCTTGGAAAAGATTGCACGACGTTCTAGCTGATACATTGCCTCTGATCGGTACCATGATGCTGGAAGGCCTCTGGACTGGGGATCTTCTCGCGTGTTGCTTTGTTTGAATGGCCACCACATTTTGAACCCTGCGTTTGAATGCGCGTAGTACTCTGTTTCCCTTGAAAGTTCTTGAGAGCGTCTTCGTGGATAATGTCAGCTTATGTACAGTGGGCTATCGGCCGTAGAGATAGCAAGAGTGGGGGAGTTCAATGCGCTCGAGGTAGGCTACCCACTCGCTGATAAGATAGAGAGTTCAGTGACCTGGTGGGATCAAGAATGGGGTCATCCGCCTCATTGATTGGATGTCTAAGCCATGTAATAGCTTATCCTCACAAGTGGTTAACTTTTTCAAAGTGGCCAGACCTAGTCATTAACGGTGCATTCTCTGATCAGCTTGAACTAATGCAACCAACCCCAAGCAGAAAGTGCCCGTCACGTATACGTCAATTGAGCAATTTTTGAGTAGGGGTTTTCGGAGCCAGCTTGTTGCCGAGCACCTATGAAGTTATAGAAGAGGCTCAATTATTTCAACTCTTCTAGTTCTCTATTCACTTCAGGTGTGCCTCTTGATCTTCCGAATGTAATGTTTTGTTGCGGTACTGTTTGAGGAAGCATGGATTGCCGTCAATGCCATGTTACAAGTTATGTGTCCAGGATCATAATCGGTTTCAATACAAAAATATGATATAAGCTATATATCCTTATCAACAGAAGTGGATGGCCATTGGGATATACCTCCATACGGGGTAGATGGGGGGAAAAGAGGTGCCTCGTTCTGGAGATATCAGGAGTGGGGCAGACAGATAGGTAAGATAGGGTTCAGCCACCTTGGGGAGCATACTTAAAGGGAGGTATCGGTCCATGCACAACCACAAAAATAGTGGGATCGTTAAAGGAGAGCCCAGGAATACCGTGATCAAATATATATGCCAACGGCCTGCGAAGATTGAAAGTAGTATAACACCACCATGTCTCTTTTACTCTTCGAAAGTCTTCGCTCTCTATAAAAAATATTATCTTGAAATTACGTTGCCAAGATCTTGAAGAGGCGCTTCTTCAAGAGAAGAAGAAGCGTCAGCGAGGAAAGCCTCTTTTATTCGAATTACAAGCTCCTGAGGATGGCTACGCGGTATTTTACTCTCCTAAGAAGATCCAGCAAGCTCGTGATCTTCAAACAGAAAAAGCTAAAGCTATACAGCTCGCTAAAGCTTCAAAAGAAAAGGAAAGGCTTTATAAGCAGCGGGAGAAAGAGAAAAAAAGGCTTTTAGTTGAAGAGAATAAGCGAATTCGCGCTTTAAATAAGGAGATACGGCTTCGTGAAGCAGAGAAAAAGACACATAAAAAGCAGGATAATCAGCTCGCTAAGCAGGCTGATATACAGCTTTAAAAGGACTTCAATTTAGCTTAACGAGGCAGAAATAGGCCCCCTAGCACTCCAAAAGCAAAGAGATCGATTGATATCGCCCCTGTAGACGTTGAGATTGTTGATGAGATACCTCCAACGCTTAATTGTAGAGATAGGCAAATCCGTCTCCTACAGCGCTTTTATGATTAAAAAAAGGCCTGTACAGCTTCATTTCTATATGTGTTTTACTCCGATTAAGTAGTTCTATCTAATTTGAATTGTATGTAGTTGTATGGCTTCAATTTCTATATGGCCGCTGAGGCGGAAAACGCTCGTCAGGTGGGGCCGGTCGTCAGGTGATAAGGTGCGGTAAGTCTACCCGAGGACCATCTAGCAAGACAAATTCTTCTGGTCAGCTTTAGGGAAGAGGATCAACATGTAAAATCCGATGAACAGCCGGAAGAGGACTGAAACTGTGCAGAACCAAGCCGGGACCATGGTCACTGGGCCAACACTTAGCACGCCAGCTAAATAAAATCCTACCAGTGGACCCCTCAGGAGGTTTCAAAACCTCAATACGGACCTCAGAAATCAGCTTCCCGGGCCAGATTATCATTAAGCCCCCAGAGGAAGCACTCCAGGCAGCTCAAACTATCTGGACAGATGGATCTAGACTAGAGGACGGAAAAGCTGGAGCTGGAGTAGCATGGTAAACCCAGCAAGGCTGCTGGAAGACAAAAACATCACAATGGGAAAAGCACAAGAGCTGCTATATACAGCTCTCGATAGAGAGGGAATACTAAGGCATTCCGTACAAGAAACCCACCCGGAAAGCAGGCTCTTTGGAGAGCCTAAAGCTACTAAAGCTCTACTGGACTTTATAGCTGTCGGGACATATTATTTTGTCAACAAGCCAGCCGTGGATTACTGCTGGCGACTGATGGAAATCATCCCTTGCTTGATGATCGCATTCTTAAGCCATGCTGGGGCAACCGTTGTTGTGACCGCCGAGGGCCGACGCCTAGGATAAAAAGGGGATGTTTTTCCCAATTAGACTGAACACACATCTACCTATCTAACTAATCATCAATATACTTTCGCTTTAAGCCAATCTTGTTCACTCAACTGTGTACACAGTACCTAGCTGGTGATATCAACAATAGCCAATACAAACGAGGTTCTTTCTAGATAACAACACCAGAAGGACCAACACAGGGCAGAGAGAGGCAATTAAAGGGGCTTGGAAGCTCTAGAGGAGGCTGAACGGACCGGAGAAAGCTACCTAACAGGAAGGGTGGCCTGGGCACACCTAGGCTTCACCCACCCTACTAGAATCCCAAGGAGAGTAAACCAGCTCAAAAGCCCTGCGCAAGAAGGCGGTATGGGGCGAGGAAAAGGAACAGAATGTATACAGACGATGGCATAGCCCTAGGAACTAATAGAGGCCTGAGGGTAGGCCTCAGGCCGATGACACACGGTCTGTCATAGCCCTAGGGGCTCGGTATGGATAATAAACTTGATTAAATAATAATAATAATCGATGGGACTAAGGTCATGGTCCCATGGGAGATGTCACTGTCTAGACTTACTGCTGACGACTGAACATGAACACATCTATTTAAAAAATGAATCAATTGAGTTTTGCTTTGGAAGCATAACAATGTTCTCTTCACTGTGTACACGGTACCTAGCTGGTGATACCAACAAAGGCAATGGCGGGGAACAGCGGCTCTGGACTGTCAACATGATGACGATGACACCTGCAGCTAGTAATGCAATTCTGGATTCACTGCCAGGGGTCTCGAGTACTTCTCATGTCTCTTCGCAGTAATTCGTGTAGAGGGTGGGACCCTTGTAGCACGGCCTGGGAGTCGAAGCAAGGCCTGTCTTATATAGCTTCGCGCGAATGATCGGTATCCACATGCGATCCATAAAAAATGATTCTTTACTTTTTTTTTAGCCTTTTTGGGGAAAGATAAGGAACAAACAGGAGAAAGTGATCTGGAGATAAACCCAATACGTTAGCAGAGAATGGACTGTTAAATTGGTAAAGTCATAGAATGTGATAAGGTGCCGGTTCTCGAAAATGGCGTGCCAGTCTCTCTGCAGATATTCCTCATTGCCAGGGTAGTTGACGAAGTGATGGAGAACTGGACTCGTGGGTACAAAGACTTAGTTATCTAAAACACCATAAAGGCGGTGATCAGCTCAATCCACAGGCACCCAGGCGGCCTGTCGATAGTATATCTACACCTGATAATTACGGACGCCCGCAAGGCCGGTGATGGCCAGCAGCCCCATCAGGCTCTGAATCCGCTCTTTTACTAACGCCTGACAGGACATCCGGCTCATGTGATACATGCCAAGCCAGATGTCGCCCAGATACGCCTCTCGTGGTCCGTCACACAAACACATCAGGATCAACGACACGCAGGCACTCTCAAGGAAGAAGCCATTCCCGGGGAGGTCCTGCATGGTTTCTGACAGTTAGTGTATACCGCGATGTGTTGATAGGATGGTTAATTGACCTTGACGACGGAACCGAAATCAAACGCCTGGCCGATCAAACCTATAATTGCCCGCGCAGCCCGCACGGTATAAGCACCGGCTAAGTCGAACCATTGCGGTGAGGAAGTCTCGTCAGGAAACTGTAATTGCACGCGATAAAGGTACAGGAGCTTCATCATCAAGAACGGGCGGAAGAGGATCTGGATCACGTAGTGGAGCACTGTTGCAGGTTAATGGGCAGCAGGGAAGATCACCGTGTCGGGAACATACTAACACAGATCAGGACTTCGACCTCAACTCGTTGCTGTGGGTCCTGGGCGTACAGCAGGCGGCACCGGTTAGACACATCTAGCAAAGCGAGTTGTAGCGGCCGGTAAAGCTCGAAGGAGGCGTGAGCGAGGGTCTCCGGATGCCGCCCCCATTTCTGCTGGATTTGGCCGATCTGAGAGGCGATCCGGGCGAATTGGTTAATCCCAGACAGGGCTGGAGGAAGCTGATCATTCGAAGGGATCATTCCATTCTCGTCTGGGTAATCCGGTAGGCAGCCTACGCAGAGGGAGAGCAACTGGGCAAAGGCATTCAATGTGACGACGGTGGAAGTTCGCCCGCTGCCGAACTCGGTGCTTTGCCTCCCTATCAGGTGACCTCGTCGCGCATTAGTTAAGATGGTATAGGCGAACCCATGTTGGTTCATGTTCAAATGATATTGCGCGTGCTGCTGGCGGGTTAGTTGGCTGCAATCGGACACCGGGTGGAAGGAAGGTTTGGGGAAACTTATCTGGAGCAACTGGTGCTGCAACACGGATAATTTGTTCCCCTCCTCTTGCTCTGCATACTGGCGAGATTTACGATGAAGGTAATCTGCTAGAGGAAAACGCTCGGTACAGGAAGCACCAATGGCAAGAACGGCTAACACATTAGCTCGGTCAACCGAGGAGGATATATTGGGAGATCCTACGACCCCCAGAAGATCGCACAGCGCGACGTGGAGAAGGTTGATGGGGCAGAAGGGGTTCAAATGCCAAAAAGACGAGGCAAAGATATCGAAACAACGAGTGGCAAAATACGGAGACAGATACTGGAGGTCGGTGATACTGGCGGTTGTAATGGGGAGAAGATCCCAAGGCGAGACCGGGGAGGCAAACGCCAGAGCGCGTTGCTGGTGACCAGGAACCCCCGGGCCTTGAAACAGGCTGTGGATCCAGTAATAAACGGTGCAGTCGGTCCCCTCATGGTTCCCCCTTACAAAGTCACTGCTGCGGTCAAGCGTGGGGCAGGGGGATGTGGGTGCCGAGATCGGCAACAGCGATGCCCCAGGGCGCCGTCGCAGTGCATCTCGGTAGACACAAGGTCGGTTCCTTCGCTCACACCGTTGACAAGAAGGGAGTTGAGCGCTACATCTCGATTTGGCTGCCCGGCATGCCTCGCAGGCTTTGAACGCATTAGGTCTCTTGGGGAGGAGGTTGTTGGAGGCAGGCGATCGGTCTAATGGCTGATTGCTCTGCCGGGAAGGAAGGTGAGATTCTTCGTGCTGGAAATTTTCCATATCCTAGAATCTTCAAAGGGGCCAGGGAAAGAAAGGGCGGATCAAAATAAAGTGAAGAGATGAAGAGGCATCGAGAAAGAAAGACGGGAAGATACTGAATGAGCGACAGATAATGAGAGAAAGCAAGACTCCCGGTCTTGACTGCAATGTGAGAAACGAGAAACCACATAGATATCTGAGAAAGTGTATCTTATTTAGTTCACGATGTTTGATTGGAGCCACGGTCTCGAGGGGGAAGCAGGCTCGACAGATGCTGCTGAAACCTCGTAGGCGTAGACTTGAACATTGTGACCCACCAAACTTGTCTGCGGATATTAAACTCTCGGGGACATCTAGGGAGTCTGGCTCGCGCAGTCAATACCCACAGAGGTAGCAATAGTCTTAATGTTGCTGTTCGAAGCCCACCTAATTCCGATCTCCGAGCAAGAGACGGGAGAATCCCCGACCCTATGCCCTAATCGAGGGATTTGGAGCGACAATCATTCATTCCAGAACGAATACAAGGCGATCCACTGGTCTCTCTGGTAGGCAGCAGAATATTTCCCTTGTCGGTTCTTCCGGAAGTTTTCTCTTCTGGGCTGAAGACCGCATCGTACCCTGTTTTCATCAGACTCGGGGTCGGGGATAAAGCGAGAGAGAAACGTAAGATGGAGCACATCAGTCCGAGCTGGGTTGATACGTCATCCATTGCCAGAAGAGGTTAAGAGCAAAGCCGTGGTTGAGCCGACCCACCCACCGCCTTCCACGGCAATATCGATTTTCAAACCTGGTTCAATATGGAAATAGAATTTCCCTGGCGCGCGAAGATGAGAAGACGGCGATTGTCCTACTCTTACGTGTTTAGCTTTGCCAAGAGATTGTCGGCGAACGTGTTAGTGGCACGAACCGAGCGCTACCTAGCCAAGACTCGACCTGTCGGATCCGATTGATGACCTTATGATAGAACGTAGGCTATCGATGATGATGACTACTTACTTATCATCAAATTGAACATCACCTTTGAGCGTTTTCCACGGGTGCTGCAGCGTCGCTAACTAGCTCTAGTTCTAGTTCTATGTACAAATAAGGAACTCTAGCGCATTAAATGGCTGCTGCTGTCAAGATGGATCAGGCGGAAGTTAATGCTAGCTGCAGAGGTCCTCCTAAACACCGTGACCTAACTAATTCAATTATTATCAGATTACTAACGGGTCGGAATTAGGTGGGGCATGCTTGGTGTCTCGCCACAGGGAGAATTCAAAGTGGGCTATAGGTAAACCTGTTACAGTGCTAGATCAGCGATAGTTGTCCTTTCGGCTCAGCTGCCGGGCGTTAATGAATTGTATGTATGTATCTTACAGTGCTGTTATTTTTTCACCCGGCACACCCAACGATAATCACCGGCTACACGATCCAGGATTGTGTTTCCTTGGGTAGACAATTCCGGATTCGACCCCATGATGTGCTGGCTCCAATCTTTCATAAACCACAGCGAGATGATGTACTTCGACACAATCGTCCAGTGGGCAAGGGTGACCAATGCGACCTGCTTTTTTTGCTCTACCAGAATCACAAAACCTTCCGGTAGTTGAGACATCAACTCGATGACAAGATCCCATAACGTGCTGACTTGGATCCTGGCGTATGTTTTCAGTGTTATTTAGGCAGGACATGCTTGTTAATGCCCTCCCCTGACTTAAAAGTGGTCAAATTTCACTAACAACAAATTTCTAACATAGCCCACCTAATTCCGGTCGAGCTGCGTATACCCGAACCTAGAGTTGAAAGAGGTATTCCGAAACAGCATGGATCCGATTGTTACAAAGTCGGAATTATGCAGATTATTATGTAAGACCTCCGGCGATAACTAACTAGTTAACTAGTTATTGCCTTCTCTGAAATATAAAGGCCCCGTCCCGTCCTATTAATTCATAGTCCAGCCCGCCGATTTAATCCTTTTTTATAAATCTACAATAAAGGACTCTTACCCTTTTTCAAAATGTTCTTCCAAACATGGCTTGCAACCTTGCCCCTGGTTGGTCTTTTGGCCGGACCCGCTGGCGCAATCAACTTGACCTACTATCAGCCGCAAGGAGATGTTGATCCCGCTTTCGCCAACTGGATCGGCCAGTACGTTTATTACATTCCACAATCATACTATCAAAGACAATGCTGACCATCTGCCATTAGCTTCTATGGGGTTGCTGAACTCTCAAACCCTCAGGACAACGGGTTCATGGATTACTTTGCACCAGACCACACGATCGAGCTCGGTGGCTGGAATCAAACCCAGGATAGCGTTGATGGGCTTAAACTTCGAAGCGTAATTTGCAACCATGATAAGACACAATTCTTCCCTCTATAAACTGACCAGTCTCTTAGCACTTTCCGGCTAAGACCGTCATTGATGGAGATTTCCCCATCCAGAAGACTTACCACGTCTACGGATTGACCAAAGGTTACTACAAGAATGGATCCTGTCAAGTTGAAAGGTAAGTTGTTAATAACTCTTCGTTCTCTTCATGATCTCAACCCTCTCGAGTGGCAAAAGATTCGAAATATTGACTACGAACTAGCTACGAGACCAAGTTCTACATACTGAAGAATAACGGAAAGCCTTTGTTGGAGCCCAAGGCCAATTCCATCGTTAACATGGAGCTTGTGGAACAGACCGTGTCCCCTCTGGCCTGTGATTCATACTAGACTTTGTGCTAGACTTAGGAACTGTCGCTTTGTATGGCCCGCTGTATTTTAATGTGTATTTTAAATTCAAGCTGTCGTGGAATATATATACACTTTCTTTAGTCGCTTATTAAGG
Organism: Aspergillus ostianus; assembly: GCA_025592935.1. NCBI lineage: Eukaryota > Fungi > Ascomycota > Eurotiomycetes > Eurotiales > Aspergillaceae > Aspergillus > Aspergillus ostianus. The sequence goes on from JANFQY010000087.1 coordinate 110,065, forward strand.
TTCAAGAAGCTAGGTCATTCATGTGATAACGTGTCTTGGAATTGTTCCTATGTTCGCCCCTGGTTACTGCAGCTTGAGTAGCACGTCCATGGGGAGTCTGATGAAACTACTCTCTTTACATTTTTCACATCAGTTGTTTGGATTATTAGGCTTCCAGGTTAGTGCAAATTATTATGTAGACCTTGTATTCCTCCCCAAGGCTCAGAGTATAAAATAAATCCAAATCTAGTTCATGATATCAGGCGATGTCCAATAGACTATGTAAAGTATACAGATATCTCCCTTTCACATAACGGAGCTTACTCTTACAGTCAGCCATTTGAGGGCCCGTTGAACCGTTGAGAAACCGTGCTCGACTGTATCTCTGGTTAAATAATGTGGGCAGCTTCCCAAGCATATTTACCTCCACCCGGCTTCAAATGAGTAAATATATCGTTCAATAAACAAGTTTCCGATATTCTTAATGGTCGTGATTGCTACAAAACATCAGTGATCGGGTAGGGGTTGATCGAGCCGAGGTAAAAAGATCGACCGATGCGCTTTACGTGGGCAGACAAGCGGCTAGAATTGTGAGGTGGTAGTCAATCAACCCTTTGACATCGTTTACTAGGTAAGGTGAATCTACTTCCCGATAATACCAGCTCTACGCGTCGCTGGACATGTCTGTCGAGTGATAAGTTTTCTTCAAAGCAGAGCATTTCAAGCAATTTGCCTAGTCATACAAAGGAGAAGCCCTTCCCATGTTCTGTCTCTGCCAATTGGTACACTCGAAGGTCGTTAGAAACACAAATGTGTCGATAGTGCATTGCAGCCACTCTTCTAACATGCCCACCTTCAAGCAGTGATGTGCTCCGACGACACGAGCGAAGCCACCAGCTCCCCACCCATCAAGCACAAGAAACGACCCTAATCGCACTAGATAAAACAGACAGCCATATTGAATTAGAAGAGCTTCAAGTAGATAATGTTGGTCAAGATGTTCTTGGAGTAGATATCTTAGGTTCGAATTTTGGGTTCTTCCGTCCTCGGAGCGGCCCTGGATGCCGACGCCTTGGACTTTACACTTGCCTCCGCAATATCCGAATGGGCGCAACTTCCACCAACGATCCCTACCGTTAATGGGTCAGATATATCCCGCCATCGACAGGCCCAGCTGATAGCGTGAAACGAGACTGCTTTACACGACTACCGGTGGAGGAGAAACCGAACCCCCCTTCTATTTACAAAAGAAACTGCGATGCTCCTTCAGTTGAAGGAGACCTCACTACTGATAAGACCTACCGAGCAAATTTATCACAGAAGCTGCAGGATCCGATGCCAAACGAAGCCATTCCACCAGCCGAACAGTTCGAATTGTCTGCCAACCTCTTCTTCACCCTCTTTCATCCTCTTTTGTCCATCCTGCATGCCTCTTCGTTCAAGCCGACCCCGGAGAAGTCCTCACTATCTATTTCCATTTGTTCGGTGGGAAATGTCTTCGCCGGCTCTTCATACGTGGTTGTGCAAGGAATACGGCTGTTCGAGAAACTCAACAAAGCGATCTTAGCCTCCCGGGAATCAATCCTGTCGCATGGCTCCTCGGATGTCCTGCCGATGGTCCAAGCGGCGATTATCGGCCAAAGCTTTGCTCTCCTATCCGGTCGTCCCAAGGATATCGTTCTAGTCGATGTGCTGCATGGGACAGTCAGCGCATGGGGCCGCCACTCAGCCCAGAGCTTGCTCTTCCCCCGTACAGGTGACCCTCCCGAAAATTGGACCCGAACGGCGTGAATGCCACCAATTAGTGGAATAGATCGCTGGAGCATGAACAACGAAAGTGCGTCGAAATTGCCTTGAAAATCTAGGACGCAGAGATTGCCAGCATGCTGCACTGTTCGGGCCTCCGAGATTCAGCATTCAGGAATCTGTGTCCTCATTGGAAATAGTTTGCGCATCGTTTTGAAGTCGGCGCCCAGCCGGTACCGCACCTTAGCACCTGACGACCGGCCCCACCTGACGACCGAAATCTCAAGTTTGACCGACTTTCTCAATATCTTCAAAGAGCCATATCTCTACCAATATGGCTCTAATTAACGAGGCAATTATGAAGCTAGAATCGCTGAAGCTTGAAGAGCAACCTAATTTTACTTCTATTGCTAAAAAGTATAGTGTTAATCGAACAACTTTAACGAAACGGTTCCGCGACATTTAGTATTCTAAAAATAAGCAATATGAAAAACAACAACTTCTTAATAATTGTTAAGCTAAAGTACTTATTTCTAATATCAATAGATTAAGCAAAAAAGGGCTTTATATTTCATTTAAAATACTTCGAAATCTTGCTTATAAAATAAGTGAAAAGCAATCGAAAAAACTGTGGCCAGACTGATTTTTAAAACAATATAACAATAAGCTTATTTCTCACTATATTGTCACGGTGCAAACCTAAGGATGACTACCGCACCTACTAGTGCGATTACATGACCGTATTATCTTCTATCTTTCCGCTATCTTGAGATCCTGTTGTAGCTTTCTAAGCTATATCTTGTTTATTAATCTATATATAGCTTGACTTTGTAGCAATTGAGTATCCAATATTTAAAATCTGTTTGTCTGCTTATCTATCGATCATTAACTCTATTACTCTACTAGTCTGTATCTTAATATTATGTAGTTTCTATCTATAGAACTGGTATTAATCTAATATGTCTAAAATCCCGAAACTTCCGTCCTTGTCTAAAGATTCCGAATAATTCGTCTAGTATATTATCGAATATACTAAAAAATAGTATCTATACTGTAAATAAATTTATAGATTTATTATTAATATAGATGTCGAGCAAATCTGTTTTCAGAAAGATATAGCAGCTATTATAATTATTACTTTTTATTAAGTTTAGTAAAATAAAAATCTAAACTCTTAATTAATCGAGACTATAGCTATCTAGAAGATTTTAATAAAAAAACGTAACTAGACTATTTAGACTGCTATTTCTGGAGTTAGCATTTTAGACCAGATCTCTAAATCTGTTACTAAAAAATCTTTAGTTGCTTTAATAGAAGTATTTATATTAATTAATTCCGGATCTTTTATTTCTATCTGTCTTTCCAAACATCTATCCAATCTTAATAAGTTTAAAGACGTCTAATTAGACTTTTGCTATTTTACTTCTTAGATTAAAGAGAAAATAACTGTAAACTGTGATCATTTTCCGATTTTTAAGACTCGTATAGTTTATGTTATTAACTGCTTAAAAAGACTATTCTACGCTTAGATTTTACCGTATATTAAAGATAGAGTCTGCTAGTTGAATAATTATACTAATATTTTAAATATATTAGATAGGATCTACGGTAATTCTAATTATATTTATAATATTTATAATGCTCTTTTTACTTTAAGATAGAGAAATTAAGAGTTTTTTATTTTTTTTACTAAGTTTTAATGTTTAGTTATAAAAGGCAAGATAACTGAAGACGGTCTTATAATATTATTAGAGTATATAATTAACTAAGAATTAAAGAATATATTACTTTATTATAAATCTTCTATCGGTTTCTACGTTAATTTTGCTATCTTTTTATAAAAATTAGAAAATTGCCAGATCTAGTACGCCCGTATTCAGCTATAAAGATCTATATTAACTAAGAATCTAGAGAACTAATTATCTATTAATCTCTTTAAAAGCTCTCTATAAAAGACTTTCTTAGATATTTCTAGGAACTAATTAACTCTTTTTAATCTTAAATCTATAGATTTATCACTATTCTATTATTAATTACTTAACCCGTATAATTTTACTCGCTGTAATCGTGGAGAATGTTTCTAATATAGCTTAAATAAATATTTAATTAAAAATTATTTTAAATTTAATAATTATATCTATCAGATTAATTATATTAATTATTTTAATATTCTACGAGTAGCCTTTTCTCTTCAAAAATTATCTTTTTTAATATCTTTTTTTTATTGTATTTCCAAGAACCTATCTCAATCACTCTCATTATATATCCTCTAATCTTAGATAGAATTTTAGCTTAAATATCTATACTCACCCGATCTAAACAAGTAGTTAAAAGAAGTCTATCTAATTTAAGTTATAATTAGATAAACAAATCTGCGTAATTTTATTAAATATCTGAGACTACTGCTAAAAGAATTCTAATTAAAGAAGAACTCCGAAAAAATAATTTATTAGTTATTATTATAATATTAAATTTAGATAAGAATAAGATTATTAATTATATTTTATTA